>VZRN01001324.1:142053-210638 GCA_013397935.1 Dasyornis broadbenti
GAGCCGCGGAGCGCTGCGCTGCCGGGGCCAACGCGGGCCGGGCCGGGCGGGACCGGACTGGACCGGGGCCTGCGCGGGGGTCCCCGGGCAGCCCGGGCGCTGTCGCACGGCCGGGACCTGCCGGGACCGGGGCCGGGCTGCTCAGCGACCGGGAGTGGTCGGGGAGCAGGTGAGGGCGCGGGGATGCCGCTTCTGACTCGTGCCTATGCCTGGCCTTGCCACCGCCCACCTCTGTGCGGCAGCGAGGGGCCCCAGGAGAGTCCGCTGAGAGGCCAGCGCTGTCTCCGGGCTGCCGTGGGGGCGATGCCGAGGCGGAGGGGAAGGCGGTTCCCCTCGGCAACCCTGCCGGCAGTAGCCCTTTTCCTCCCTCCCGGCACCTCTTCTCTCGCCGACAACTCTGGAGCATCATTTGCTCTTTTTAGTGGTTACAGCTCTCCTCATCCTTCCTGCTTCGACAGGCGATCAGAGCATCGTGGTACTTACTTAGGTACTTACTTAGGGTCTAACTGCTTGTAAGAAATTGATGAACTTTCTTTGGAATAGCTCACATTTTTATTCTCTCTTTGTATGTATTCCTTGTATCATGGATATCCACATAGTAGAAATTTCTCACTGGCTAAGTAAGTTAGGAGCTGCTATTGCTGTTACTTTAAAATGTCATATTTGATCTTTAAATTTGCAGATCTTTATGTGAAAAGGTTTCTGTACGAATTCAGTCCACTGAAAATGTTTGAAACATTTTAATGACTTTTTTCTGAGATCTGACAGCTAGCTACTAGTTGAAAGAAATGTCAATAGAAATTTGATGGAAGATACGATTTTAAAATAGTTTTATATTTTTAAAGTAGTTGCTTTTAAATAAATAGCAGTTTCACTCATGCATGAAATTCAGAATTTAATAATAAATTATGTCGCAGGAGTTATCCCTTATTTTTGGCTTATAAAAACGCAAAATGTAGCACCTGACAGCTTTTGTTACCATTTGTTAAGTATAATTGGTACTAGAGAGAGGAAAAGAAGAATTTCTTTGGGCAATAGGGTGATTAAATTTATGTCTTTTAATGTATAAAACTACATCAAAGTGTAAGCTGTTCTTTGAGAATGCAATTTTTTTTTTCCTTGTATTTAAACATTTTCCAGTATTTCAAACAAAGTAGAGCTGCCTTATGGAACTCTATAGAGATATCATTTAATAGAAAAAAATAGTTTTGTAGCCATAGAAATACTAATGCAAAATCAAAATATTTAGATTCTGTTAGCTGAATGTGATATAAGGAGATGAGGAAGTACAAAAATAAATTATGTGTGAGAATTACTGATCGTACCAAAGATTTTGCAAAAGAAATTACTTGGCTAAATCCTAGTATTTACAGATGGATACTTCCATATCTGTAATGCTGTGATTCTATGATTTTAATATAATTTTCCTGCAGCGCAGTTTTATGTTACCTGCAAATGCTGTTGATAAACACCAGGTCAAAGAACAAAGTATTTTGTTGAAAAACAAATTATTTTAGGTAAGACTTATTTTAATTTACAAAATCACTTTAAATTGAAAGGTTTCTTGGCCTCATTGTAGTGTTAAAATAAGTTATTTATTTTGCTTCCACCAATTTCACCTTGCATAGTGTCCTTCAGCTCTGTCACTTGCTCTTATTGGAGTTGACATCAGGTAGTAAGTTTAGCACTAATGCAAATAAGATTAATGTAAGTTAATGCCATTTAGTACTATTGAAGAAATCTCCAGTATCAGCCATGTGAAAGTAACTGGTCTTTGTGTAAAAACGTTTCTTTTTAAATACAACTGATGAATATGCAAAATCACAACCCCCCCCCCCCAGCTGTATGTATAGATATATGTATAGTTGGGAATGCATGTCATATATGTGTATATATGTGTTTCCATCTTTATGCATATGCTTACACACCATGTGTATAGGCTTTTCTGTCAGAAAGAAACATTTGAACAGATACTGCTTTTTTTTCTAAAGCTGCCAACTCTTAAACAGGAGCATACCTTAATAGATTTTTAAATTCAACCACATAATGTCATTTTTTAAAATTTGTGAAGAACAGACATCCATGTGAATTGTATGTGGAGAGAAGACAAATATTTATGACTGTTTTCACAAGTTACACGTTTTGTTTCAGTCTGTGTTTGTTTTAGTCTGTTTGTGTGTGGTTCATTATGTTTGTGTTTGGATCATATCTGGTTGGCTGTTTCTCCATTTTCTGTGGCTACATATAGGGAATGGTGGTTTTGTCTGCATGGATGACTGGGTGAAGGAACAAATGCACAGATCTACTTGAGAAAAATTTGTTAGCACAAATTGCTGTGGTCAGGGCTGCTGTTTATGTGAATCAAGGATTTTGCTGAAAGTAGGTACACACATCTGTGTGACAAATAACTTTATTACACTGTGTGTCAGATGAATAGTTGCCTTCTTTGTTCCCCCTCTCATGGAATAACATTTGCTTTCTGTTCTTTTCTGGATGTCCCTTGTAAAATTCAAACTTCCTGTGATGTTTTGGGGCATTATGTCAATTGCTGAATGGTGAACAATGCCAGAGCAGCAGGTGCAGAAACCAGACAAGTCTCTGAGGTGACCACCAGCACAGTTCAGACCTGGAATATGAAATACTGTGATCTTTGAACTGAAATGTATCCATGCAGTGTAATGCATGTACAGCTGTATAAACAGCTGAAATTATGTTTATTCATATCATTTACAGTCTCATAATCCTCAATCCTGGCCGAAGAATTAAAACATGCTCCCTTTATACTACAGAAACCCATTTTTTTTCCTTTTTCCAATAGAAACCCTGTTTTTTAGGTCTTAGATCTTGAAACCACAAGAACAAAGTGGTGGATAAATGCACTGCTTCATTAAATAGAACAGCTGTAAGCCAGTGAAGAGTCAGTCCTTCAGACAAAAATAAAGTCTTTGAAAGCTGGTAGACGAAGGAGCTGTAGTCATCTCCTCTTTATCCACAGGTGGATTGTCTGGTTTATGAATGACTTGTACAATCCAGTACCATCCAACAGGGTCCATCAGATCAGATGCAGTGCCAGACAGAAGCATTCATTCTGTCCCTGGGACCAACCCAACTGGAAAGAAATATTGACATTTTATGCATCACGAAGCCAAATTCCTAGACCCAGTCTGAACCACTGGGATTGCAGAAAATAAAAGTATTTCAGCCTTTCCGATGGATGCAGCATGGTATTACTATTGCTCATTGTCCAGTTTAAAATATCAGGAGTCCTCCCAGTGCCTGCACTGCATTTCTTGTATTCAAGCACTGGAAGGGATGGATCAGAGACCTCACTGGCCCTGTTGTTCATGTTCTGCCAGATTGAAATCCTCCCGCTAAATCAAAGAAGGCTTCATGCAGACACTGTTGCATCACACATCCCAACAAGGGAGTATTAACCAGGCTTTCCAGCTGTGCGTGATAGCCCATTCCGTTCCTACCTACCACATTTCCTGCCATGGAAGACAGTGGCGGTAGAAATAGGGGTTCAGTGTGGAAACTCTGAAAACCATAGGGAAGTTTGGTGCTGAGCTGCCATTTGAGAGTCAGTGGGGCAAGGGTATGTGACCCTTCTGGGACTTGTTCAAATCTCAGTTACTTTCTCATCAGACTTGATGTGATGCTCAGTCTCAGGCATTTTGTTCCTGGACTTCAGGTAAAGACTGGAAATTGCATCCTTGTGGTGGTTTTGGAGATGTGATTTAATCGTCATCTGCTTTGGAGAGGCAGCTCTGTGTGTCTGTGTGGCAGCTACCATACATTAAGGGAGAGGCCACTTCAACTTTCCCTATCCTCAGAGAAAATGAGAAGAAACTTGAAAGCTTTTCTTCTAATCTCCATTTCCAAATTGTTCCTGCATGTCACAAGATTTGTTTAAAGCACATGTGGAGCTTGAGGTATTTGTTCATTTCCAAGCAGAGATTTTAGCTCTGTCTTCATTATTCCCACTGAAGTTTGAGAGATTGTTCATAATAAAAAGATTTGGCAGTTTGATGATTCACTAGGCTGGGTATCCAGCCAAGACATAATGATGGTTCATCAAAAGCTGTCAGCTTACATTGCATGTACTGGGGATGTCAGATGATGGAAGACAATCTGAAGACCACAGAGCCTTAAAATAGTAAGAATTGGAGAACTGCTCCCTGAAGATATCATGATAATACAATAACAAAATGATGAGCACCCCATAAGCTTGGAGGTCTCTAATTCACAATAAAACCTCCATAATAGCCCAGTTTCTGAAAGATCAAAATAGACACAAAGCTCCTCACCCTGATCTGCTCCCTGATCATTCCAGACGATGCTAGGCAGTGAGTTTCCCTGTTTCTACTCACTATTTTTAGGGACTTGTCAGGTCAGAGTTGTGCAGCTGCTGTACAAAAAAGTGTGATGAAAGAAACCTAGGGAAGCCTGGAATGCCAAGGGAAGACCATATTCATGCACCAGGCTAGTTCAATCCCAATTGTATTCCACTCTCTTTAGGTTCAGTTCATCTGTGCAGTCAACAAAGTCCTCCTTGGTGCATCATTGTATTTCCTTTTGCTTCTTCCCTGGTGCCTAGCTCAGGTAAGCAAGGCAGGCAAGCGTGACTGAATCATGCCAGGAGAAAAGGGGATATGTTAGAGGAGCAGTCCATCAAGAGCTATGAGGCACTGAGAAGAGGGGTACTCAAAATATGCCTCAGCTGTAGCCCTGGACAGAAAAAAAAAAAAAAAAATTCCGGTCTCCACAGGTTTTATTATCATTCTCTCATGTACTTTATCAGTGCTAATCAGGCTGTTCTTAGTGCTTGGATGGGATGTGGCTCACTGGCAGGAAAGGGACTTCTTTGGATCAGCCACCCTCTTGCTTCTATGCAGAATCTTTGCTGGGATCCAAATTTGTGACCAGTGAAAATGAGAAGATTAAAGAGCATAGTCAAAGCTCAGAGATTCAGAGTGTATTATCTTACGTCCAGCTCAAAGATGGACATGTTGCTAAACCTCAGAATCAGAAATGAGTGACATATGAGTAGTTTTCTTTCTTAAAATCAGAGAAATTCTTTCCTTTCCAAGGTAATCCAAGACCTTTGCATACTCTGCTAGGGATATAACCTCTGTCTGAGGGGTAGCAAACCCCCAGACGGCTTTGTTCATCCCAGACGGGCTGGGAATGGCAGCACACAGCTATATCTCCAAGTGTGTTTGTACAATTTTCTTCATGTGTGCAGGATTTTCAGCAGTGAAGGTGCAAATGAACCACTTCATGCTCAAAAAGACCTGACTTCAGCACCCAAGCTGAAGCACATAAGCTCTGTCTTGCAGAAGCAGTGAGCTGAAAGAAATTACTTGTTTAGACTTTTCATGCTTTCAAAGGATTTCTCAGCTTGTAATTAAATTTAGGAAACAGGTTGTAGTTTCAGGATTTATTTCTTGGATTCTGGAATTACTTATTTTTTAAAACAAGAATTCTCCATTTTTAAAAAAAATTATTTCCTGCCAGTTTTCTTCAGTTTTATTTTTGATTTTTCTCCTTTCACAACTTAAATAAAGGGAGAAGAAAACCTGGCACAGAAGAAAAGCAATTGTATAAAACTCAAGAATGGATTTTTTCACTTTTCTATCTTGTATTCCCTTGAAATTTCATGTGTTAAGGATCCTCAGTTCCTTATAACAACAGAAGATAATAAATGCTGCAGACAGAGCCACTCTGTCTGCATCAGCTCAATTCCTTTATTATCTGTAGTTTATTGTGCATGACACTGCACGTCTGATCACGGATTCCTCAGACCGACAGACCTGCTATTGAAATCAAAGGCAGTTTTGGCAGCGGCCACAGGACTGCACTGGCACAAAGTCACAGGTTATGTGCTTCAAGGAAAATGCCATCACACTTTTGATCAACAAGGAGCAAGTTAAAAGTGAAGGAAGTGATGGCTCCAGTATTTAGTCTTTCTGCTTTCTTTTTTTTTTCTTTCAGTTTTGTTGATATGGGAAATGCAGAGCTATAGTGTTTACATTAACCCTTGCTCTGAAAAAAGTCTGGAGTAGATATAAAAATGGTTGGGAAGACTGTGGAATGATACTTTCCAGTATCAGATACTTTTAATTATTTTTTTATGAGTAATTTCTGTGCCTTTTTTTTTCCAAGTAGGGTAATTGCTTTGGAAGCAATATAACTACATGCAAATTAATCTACAGTTAAAATGGAAGTAAAGGTGAAATACAGAAGCTACTGACATTTCTAAAAATCAAATTAAGAGAAATAGTTTTTATTATCTGCTGCCCTTTTTGATTGTGAAGAGCTGAACTAGCTAAGTAAGTTCTGTCTGAAAAGGTTCCCCTTTTGCAAATGTGATTAGTTTGTTTCCTTCGCACTTGCATGGTTGATCATAACATTAAGCAGGGCTACCGGTGCCTTTATGGCCGCCAAGAAGCTCCAAATGGTGCCACAGTTCAATGTTGTTACTGTGGAGAGAAGAATCAGGTCCACACCTCTGAAAATGGGATGCAGGGGACTCCTTACTCAAATTGGTCTTTCTACATTTGGGAAT
Source organism: Dasyornis broadbenti (assembly GCA_013397935.1). Classification (NCBI taxonomy): domain Eukaryota; kingdom Metazoa; phylum Chordata; class Aves; order Passeriformes; family Dasyornithidae; genus Dasyornis; species Dasyornis broadbenti. The sequence goes on from VZRN01001324.1 coordinate 148,622, forward strand.
TTCCAGACATTTCTTAGAAGAGCTTGCAGTGACATCTGAAGGCCATGCAGTAGAAGCCCAGGGATCTGAAAATTCCTTTCTTTACCTCTCTGGAAACATTTTTCTTAAGAGGTGCAGGAGCTATATAAACATTTTTCAGGATGACAGAGGTTGTAATCCTAATTAGTTAATGGGATGCTATACCAGTGGTAGGAAGTGGGGAGAGACCAGTAGAAAGCTATCTGCAGAGTTCCAGCTTGGGAGAGCACTTAGGAAACCAAAGATGGCCAGCAATTTGTGTGCTGCTCTGGAAGCAAGCAGGCTGAGAGCATTTGCTGTGAGCACCATCTATTTCATGTGCTTTTTGATGGAACATCCACAATTGCATAATCCATAGGGAGTTGCCTGCCCATAGGTACTTGTTCTTTGACAGATCTGTCACACTTCTCAGAAATCAAGATGCAAAATCCATCACTCAGGGACATGGTATATGTGTATCAGATACTCTCTGGGGGATGAAGAGTCCATTAAACAGCAAGTCCCTAAAATCATCCATATGATGAATTCACGTCTGTGACAGATAGAATATGGGGAGTACCCATCGTCTAACAGGTGATCTGAGTCTAATGTGCAACTAAAGCACTATAAATATTCATTTTACTTCAGTCTCTCAGAGACGTCTGTGAGTGATGCCAGAGGGATAGGAACTGCTTATGCAGAACCTGAGTGAGAGCAGCAAGATCATGTTGTGTGAGTGGGATCATGTCTCTGGGAAGCAATGGCACTCCCAGCATTGGCAGTTTGAGGCAAGCATATCATTGCCTGCATGATACAGAGCTGAAGATGTGACCTTCACATTCAGGCTTATGATAGAGTTCTATAAACTTTGCTACATAGTAAAAGAAGAGTGAATGAAGTCATGTACAACAGGTAGTGACTGTAAGAAATGAAAATACAGCAGATTTATTGCTCCTTGAAGAAGGTAGCCAAAATGTGCAAATCAGTGGCATGAAGACAAGAGTAATCAATTGGGTGAAGTCAGGGGGAATTCTCTGTTACAAGAATTTTCTCTCTTCTTCACCCACTGTGAAGAAAGTGAATGATTCACCCACTTCAGCCTGTCAAATTAAAAGCCAGGCATTCTAGTATACCTTCTCCATTTTATATTGGGACTCCATTTTTAGGTTCTTAAAGAATTTCCTTTGACAATGAAGACTGTTGGCAAAGATGTGAGATTTGCACTGAGACCAGATTTTATAATCAAACAAGAGCTCAGGTACTGGGTTCATGGTTTGGTGTAGAATTCTCATTCAGGCTCAAGTCTGAAGTTCCTGAAAACTTAAAGGAAGTTTTACAAAAAAAATTTCCAAGCATCTTGGCTGTGGCTGAAGTTTTGTCTTTAGAATATAATCAGATGAAAAACACGTAAGGTTCAAACTTACATCCAAATTGAGGGGTATTTCAGGTTTATATTCTGGCCTAACTACACATGATCTTTTTCTAGCTCATTTCCGTTGTCTGTTCTGAGTGCTGTGGGTGGTGCTGCTGTTTTTCAAGGGTTCTGACATCTCTGGTGGTTTTTTTCAAGGTATACGATTGCATTGACTATTACACAGCCACCTTCTGCACTGACAGGTGCCACAGTGTAGTCACACTCCTGCTTGGCCTCTCTGAAAACCAGCAGATCCAACATAATGCCCATACTCTGTTGAGATTTACTTCTGTAAAGTGTCAGAGGGTATTTGACTGGACTTACTGGGGGAAAAGCACTACATGGATTTAGGCTTAGGATACTGCTAAACTTTCCTGAGCTTTGCTGAAAAGGCACCTCTCTGTGCATTTTCCAGACACCACCATCCTCAGACTCACAGGACAAAGGTAAAATCTATGTTAGTAAACTTTCTTTAAAAGTGCCACACAGCTGGACAAGTTTCTTTAACAGCAACAGCCATTGAAAAGTCATTTTGAAAAGTAATTTCAAAAAGTCTGCAATGCAAAAATGCATTACCTGGGTATTCTGTGGGTACCCTCTTTTATGCTGCAGCTGCTGAGTTGCACAATCCAGCCATAATATTACAGTGATGCCTGTGAAGCTTTTGTAGATACTTATCTCTTCACCTCTTAACTCCTGTTGTCCATGGTCCTTTTACCTCCCTTCAGCTCATCTGTTTTGTTTCCTTTGCTCCACCAGAAAGTTCAGAAAGTAAATCAGTTGAATTTTTTTCTCTCCTCTCAATTCATGTCTCAAGCTTCATTCTTTACTTTTGACGAAAGCAGTATTTCAGTTCCCCATGGTAAGGGCGGCAGCAAACAGAGAACCTCCTACCACCCCTCACCTGTGCAGGAGGCAGGACTTGTTCCAGTACTGCCCTGGATAAACCTGCACTTTGGAATGGAGACTCCTGAGCAAGAGCAGGTCAGAAGACCACAGGATGCAGCACATCCCTTTGCAGAGGTAGCAGCTCGTTTTTGAAAGCAACACAGTCATGTTTGCTCACTGCTATACCTCAGCTGATGGACTTGCCTCGGTAACAGAAGATGAAATCTAGTGGATGCAGAGGGAAGAGCTTTTTCATGCTATTTGGAGACTGTAGGAAAAGATTCACCCTTTTTCTTCCAATGGTGCTGCAGAGTATCCCCACTCTCCCCTCTAAGTACTAGCAGCACATCTTCAGCCAACACTGTAAAGAGTCAACACTGCTGATTTAAATTACTCTCCCTACCTGATATAACCCTGACCAGACCCTATCAAACCCAGTACCCGTGAAGGCACCTAACCTCCTGTATGAGCAGAGGGTGGCAGAGAGAATGACCCACTCCTGAGAGAAACGATTCCTGCCTGACAGGGTGCTCAAGAGCTGTGGTGATATAACACATCGACAGCAGGGACTGGCAGATGTCCTGCTTCGCTTTGTCGTGGGACAGTGTTATGCAGAGATGTGACACTAGATGGTGCATTCGCCAAATTATTGGAAAAGATGAAACTTTCCCAGTGCCCAAACCGTTTGGTGCAAGGCTGACCATAACAGTCCCATTTGCTGTGTAATCACAGTGCATCCTTTTCACAACTTTTCACAAAAGTGACCCTTCCATGCAGGAGTTGAGTTCTGTGCTTCCACAGCTGCCAGGGTGGCACCTTGAGACTTTGGCACTTACGCCTCTAGGTTTGGAGGATATTTTGTCTGATCACAGATTAAGGTAACAAGTTGCTTAGAAACAAGCAAACTTTAATGTCATATTGAGTTTGAGGGATGCTTCAGGTTAGATAGAGGAGGTATGTTACCCCATTCTTTGCCTTGGTTGTCTGGTTTAGGCCTTCATTCTTCTGATTTTTACTACATACTGAATGTATGCCCATGTATTTTAATATTTCTAGGGTAGGGTTTTAGACCTTGTCTACAAGGAATAAATTATACGGAATTAACTACACTGATTTAGAAATTGATTTAGTTAAATCAGTGCAACTCTCCTGAGCATTTTATACCACTCCAGTTTAAGTCATGAGTCAGTGAGTAACAAATCAATTCTGTTGTCAGAGAGTGAGAAAGATTAGACTAGATCTTCAGCCCTTCTATCTCAGTATTTATTAGGCTAAGGCCTCTTCAGGGCTTGTTGCTGTTCTCTTTAATTTTCTCTGCCTAATGGACCTGATCCAGCTCTTGATGGCGTAAATGAGGGGTTTTCCACGACCTCCAGCTGGGAGCTGGAGATGGCAATATCTTTATTAGAAACCTAGAGAGGCTTAGAATGACAAATAACTGAAGCTTGTCTCCTCACTGCATATGGAGTTCTCAGAATGTGGCTCGTATTGTAGAAGTCGCCTCTGCAATGACAAATGTATTATTCTACATTCAGGGCAGGAAAATTCATCCTCTAAAGACAGCAATTTCTACTAACATTGTGCTAAGAGTAGCACTATGCGAAGAGTCATAATCTGATTTGGTTTTCTCAACAACAGCTGGTAACATTTTGAGGTGGGATGAAAATAATTCTTTTCAGGAATGTCCACAAACTTTGTACATTCTGGTTGGGTAGACTCAGGACTCAGGTTATTCCTGGTTTTGTAGCAGACTTAACCAGAAACGAGACTGATGTTGCACTCAAGTAAAAAAAGCAGAGCTTTTTCAAAATTTATGTCAAAAAATCTTGGTTTTTTTGGTTGCTGTTCTCTTTCTCTACCTTTATTCACACTTCTACAAATTATTAATAATAAGAAGGATATCTGAGAATATGCTTAACAAGAATATGCCGAGTTCTACTCACTGAAAATTTTGCTCATTTTTCCCAAAGCTTTTATTCCTGTGTGTAGAGAGTAGCAGTTAAGTCTTGGACTGTCTGCCTATTCCAGGAAAAGTAATTTGTTTACAAACCTAAGATTTTGATTTAGTGCAAAGTAATCTTTCTCTTTCTGAACTGGATGTTACTAAAGCTGAAAAGTCTGTAACCAGCAATGTCCTAACATGCTCTTACAGTTCACCTACAGCTCCTGGAAGTTTTTGTATTTCAAGTAGTGATGCCACCTTCCACTTCCATCTCTATGCCAAGTGTGATTTCTTGTGTTTTTTACAGGTTTATAATGGAACTTACATCTTTGCCTAAATTTCTTTGGACAAGTGACAACAAGCTTCTGCATCACCATTTTCCAGACATACTCGCTACTGTTCATACCACACAAGACATCCCTGAAGAAGTTGTTTTTGGACCATGCATGCTCCAGAACACCCTGCTGGACACTGTAGCTTTCATTGCTCTCAAGTGTTCCGATAGACGGAACATCCACTATGTGTTTAAGGTATGAGAAAACAGTATTTAACGTTAGACATATCAAAAAGAGTTACACCATCCCTGAGAAGGGAACTTTGCAAGGGGCGAGTTTTTGTTTTGTTCAGCAAAAGTAACATCCCCTTCAAAGAGAAGTAGCCAGGGCATTTCTGTTTCATGAGCTGTAGATTGGAAGGACCTAATGAAAACTGTTTGCTTTGCAAGAAGAATACAAAGTCCCACTTCTGTGCTGATGATTGATGACCTGCTTCAGATCTGATGTGGGATAGGAGGAAACAGGGACAGATAGTTTAGTAACCTCTAGTTCAGGTTTTGTCCTTACAAAGAAGGTTTGCCAGGAGGTGTGGCAGCCGTGTGAGAACAGAGGGGGAAGACTGTGGCATTGCACTGATTCATGCAGGTGGTATATTCACAGCATTTATCTACAGATCCGAGCAGCTGCTAACCCAGTGTGCTCAGTTATCCTTAAAAGTGAAACCACAATGGCAGTCAGGCAACTAGTCCACACAATCCTCAGGCAGCCACAAGTTACTTGGTATTAGTACATGGACCTCCTAAAGTTACCTTAGATATGTATGTCTGTGTTACAGCTACACTTTTTAATCACTGTAGGGAAGGCAGAAACCACAGGATTGTGATGGCCTGTTAACTCTCCAGCTCTAGTTCCCCATTTTTTTTTTTGTTCCGCAGCCACCATTTATTATAACATTTTCATTTGGGCAATGCATATTTCTCATGCTGACCTCTTACCCTGGCTTTCTGGGTCTTGGAGTGTCTTTCAGTCACCATTGGTCTAGATAAAGACAGAGGCATTTTACAATGTGAGGAAAGCCAATTTCCCACATTCCATGGCATGGATGGATGTGGGAGAGATCTAGGTTTGCCTAAGATTTCTGTGCTCCGGAGGAGAGAAACCCTGGGGTGTATGTGTAATACGGAAAATACAGTTGTTGGGAGATACTTGTTCTACACTTCTGCTTTAAACAAATTAAGAAAGAGAAGAAGAGGCTTCAGGGTTTATCTGACTGTTTTGAGTCTCTGGCACAAGTATGCTTTCTTGGACAGTGTTATTAGTACTCCAGGAGACTGACAAACTCTTTGGAGAGAGACCTGTTCTGAAATGAGGTTTTATTTTTGGAATATTTCTGTATTTCTCCTGGGAGTTTTGAATTACTGTAGAGAGAGCCTCAAAGGTTTTCTACATTGGAGGAGCCCTCCAGAGGGATGGCTTTAGTGTTTTTCTACACTTGAGCTAAGTAATTGCTATGCAGCAGTGAAATTGGATGCCTGAGTTGGCTCAGATCTCTGTCTTTTGGCAGTAAATACATGAAATTTTGTGCAAGTAGCTGTTTCAGATGCAATCGGTAGTCCCATATCCTGTTAACTACTCATAATTCCAGAAATCAGGAAGTACCATTAAGTTCTGATCTCTGTGTGTAATAATTAATTAAAAATTCAATCATGATACTATGTTGTCATCATGGCTCTGAAGTGCAAAACAAGAATTGGGTTTTGCTGTGCTGGTTATAGTACAAACAGAATACACACAGGAATAATTTGGCAAAGTGGATTCGTTACAATTTTCTGTTGAAGTTTCTGTTCATCGTAGCTCGTCAGCACTCTTGCAAGACTTTGGAGAATATTATTTCTAAAAAGGGTTTCGTCATCTTGGGCTTTTTTGCTTAGACCGAAGAGGGACTTCATATTTTTTTTTCCTCATTTTCTTGGAGACCTTTATTTGAGCTCCTTGGCCCAGTTTGTATGCTTGGGCAAAGAAAATGCCTTGGCAGCCATTGGCACAGGCAGTTTTTCCCAGCTCAGTTCCTCTGCCCCATATAGCTTCTTTTGGGTTTCAAGGAAGAGTCTTATTTTCTCTCTTCGCCTCCAGTGTCTCCCAAGGGAGCCATGTTGCCTCCATAGCCCAGCTGTGAGTGAGATGTTGGGCTGTGAAGCCCTTACCTCATAAATGGGTGTAAAGGACCCACCTGAGAGGCTGACATCACCAGAAGAGAGTGGATTTGTTGCGTTTTTAGTGTCTCTAAACACATGGAAAAACTAAAGCTGGTTCATGCTTCTAGTTGGCAGCACCCAGATCTTGTATCTGGTACTCCTCCTCACCTACTTTAAGCTCACTGAGCTCTTTCCCCAGAGTCTCGGTTCCTGGAGGAGCTGTGCTCCCTTTGACTTTGCTTAGAGCACCGAGTGGCTGCTTGGTATTTCTGAAACACAGCAACTAAAATATGACAGCCTCTGTCATAGCTATTAGTTACAGCCACTGTGTGTGGGTGGGTGTTCTTGTGTCGCTGTCAGACACTTGTATTTCTCAATCATTGTTAATTACCATGGCATTTAGAGAGAACCACTTACAGGGCATGCTAATTTATTTTCTCTCCTACACTAATTAACTCTTATCCTAATGGTCTCTTAATGTTTAATTCTTGTATCCAAGCTACTAATGTGATCAAACTTTTCATGGTAGGTAACAGTCAGTTAAAACCAGAGAAATAATTAGGCAAAATACTGTTTCTGGTACCAAACACCAATGAATGGCTGCCCTGCAATTAGTGGAAAACAAAGAGCTATACATTGCTTGGGGTGAAATTTAGATCATACTTGTCATTAGACATTTTTCATTTTCAAACTTCTTCCTTTCTAAACAATGACTTAGTGCTTCAAAAATTAGTTGAGGCTTTTTATGCATGTAAATGTTGCCCTTGATCGCCCTGTGTTTCTGTCTCCAAGCTATGAAAATCTTCCCCATCTTTCAAATGTTGCAGAGGACACAGATCTGCTGCAATAAACACCAAGGAAAAACCTGTAAAGAAATAATTCATTCCCTATTCAGTGTAATAAAGTAATTAAGATTGGAGTCACACACTGAATGAGGAAGACAAAGCCGAATGTTTTGTACTTGTGTTATTTCATGGTCAACCTGTGACTGAATTATTCAGGAGTCCTGTGGAGTAAAGATTATATGTGACTTAGGACTATGCTGTAGTATACACACAGAATGGAAATCTAATTTGAGCAATAAACTTAATATTATGTTTTTAACTTCTTAGAGCTTGACCTTACAATCTGAGAAATGTTTTTTAACTTAATTTGTTTGGTATTTCTGAATGCACACCAATTGAAAGTAAATCAACCCCTTGCAACGCTCAGAAATTATTTAACAAAAAAATACTGATCTGATGATGTTTATGTCTTTAGATACCTTGAAATGAATTTAATTAATCTAACAAAGGTTTAAAAAAGAATATGTAATTTTACTTCTGATAAAGGAAAGAGATCATTTAAGTGCTTCTTAGTTGTACTTATTAAAATCTATATTTTATGTAATCTAGCCTAATAGATATGCAGATGTCTACTTTGGGTATTGAATCAAATAACCATGCTTTTTTACATTTCCTGATCCATATCCTCTGATGTCAGTGAAAAACTCCACATGCTGCTGTCCTGAGTGTATATTCATTCTCAGTTTCACACTGCACTGATCCAGGGGTCTGCACATCTCTCATCCCCAGCTGACAGCACTCGCACAATTCCTGACTCACATCCCATTTTCCCATGGGATTGAGACCCCTTCTTAGAGAGGGTCACACGTCCTGTAGCTCTGTGATCCACACCTGGCACAGTCCCATGGCACAGTCTGCACAGAACAGGACTAGAGACTGGCCAACATACCTGGCCTGGCACTGCCGTGGGAGGTTACACCTGAACATTGGCGTCTCCTTCTCCTTTCCCTGCATCTGTATTCCCAGAGCTCTCTGCCCTCACACTGGGGCAGCCTTCTCCCTGTGATGCCTTTGGATTTGGTGACACTGGCAGATGTATTGGGATCACAGCTTTGTCATACTTGCTCAGTGTGAGGCAGAAAACAGGCTTTGTTCTTGAATTGGATTAAAATCTTGCTTTGGGCCTCAAGACCTGTAACTTCCCTTCTTTGTGTCCTGTCTTATAGGTAGATGTTACATCTGTGCACAGTCCCACAGGACTGCCTTGGATGAGGCTTGTACAAGCAGCTGCCAATAGCAAGGAGCAGAACTTGGAAGCTTACTTAGAAAACAGTCAGTTATATTATCGTTCTACCAGGAAAATCAATAAAAATGAGGAACTGCTTGTCTGGTATGATGAGGAGCTTTCCAGCCTCTTGGGCTTCAATGAGATAAAAGCTCAGAGCCCCCAGAGTGGTAAGTACCAAATTGCTGACTGCAGGGGTCACTGAGGACAGAAGTGAGTCTGCATCTTCTTTAGTATGTGGTTGTTTTCTAATACAAGACCTGTCTAAACCCTTAGCTGGTCAGCTAAGAGAAAAGACCTTCTGTTTTGGGGTTTGAGCTGAAGGCACAGAGCAAGAACAAATTTGCAGTTCTTATTGTTCTCATTGCTACTTTCTAGCAGAGGATGGTGCACTAGGGATTCATGCTGAAATTTTTGAGCTATGCCATGGCAATCTATGTGCTTGTATAACTTGGAATCCTAAAAGTCTAAATTATCAACTGCAAATAGGCCGGTTTTAGCCTGATTGAGAAATCATGTAGAAGCTAGTGTTTAGCTTTAATCTTGTAAATGAGCAGGGCTTTAAAAATACATAACAAACCTAATAGTACTGCATACAGCACAGCGTGCCTATTTAGTGTGGGACACAGTGGAAACGAGGAAAGGGGCAAGCTTTCATTTCTGAGATGTTGCTGGAAATTCATTGCTCAAAAAGAAATTGACCTGGAAGTTGTTATAAAACTAAAAATCCAGATTACAGAGATGCCAAACAGGTCAGTCAGGTCCATGCCAAGTCTGACTCCAGCTGTCATTTGCTCCAACCATTATCTAGTTAGACTGGAACAAAACCCTTTTTACATTCCCTTTAGCTGATTTAAGCAAAGCTTATGTAAATTGGTTAGAAAAGGTGTAGGTTGATCAAGGTATGAGTTAGCCAATTTACATGGTAATGTGTTTGTCTGCAAATTAATATTAAATTAATATAGGCACATTCATAGCAGGAACTGACTAAATCATTCCAGCTGGTTTCAGTGTATTCTGTTAGTTTCTGTGTGGACTCACACTGCCAGCCCTTTGAATTTACCAGGGAAAAGTTTTTCCTTGCACAAGAAATACTATATCTTAGACTCAAGACTTCAATCTTGCAGGTATAATGTTCCACCCATTTCAGCAGCCTTATTTTCTTATAAAAAGTCCAGCTTCTGTAATTTGTAATGTGATCTAAGCTATGCTGAGCCCCAGATCAGAAATTTGGAGTTCTACCCAGACAATTTATGAACTTGCCTATGTATCCCAGGTCTCTGGTGCTGTCTGCCATCACTTGCATATTAAAACTGCTGTGTTGTGGGTTAATTTAGCATGGATATAGTTCACAAAGATTAAGATGTACCATATTTGTATTGGTTGCTGAATTATGTATCATCTATTCATGGGTAATCAATCATCCCAATGAACCAGAGATGCAGTAAGTCTGAAGGCCAGAAGGAAACTGTTCCTCATTTCTCCTGCCCATCACTGGCTTTGTTTCACTTTGAACATCATTTTCTGTGCCGCAGACATCGGTGCCTTAAGGCATATAACAGCTTGCCAAATGAGCATGAGTAAGGGCTTCAGGCATTAAGGTAAAATAATTTTTGAACAGTATTAAACTTCCGGAGTATCCTTAAAATAGAGGCTTATGTCAAAATCTTTGAATCCAGGTCTAAAGCTCATTATTGCTTGGATATATAGCATTTAACATTCATCCTGAATTAAAGCCAGTGACTTAGTTAAGAAATGTAGACCCAAATCTGGGTTCAGACTTCAAATCATTATAGAGTCTAAAAGATACTATCTAGATCATGGTGTACTGGCCATTTTATGTACTTTTATGTAATATAATTACATTTTATGTACTAAAATCTAGGCTTGAGAGTCTAAATGAAATAATTTCTGCCAGTAGAATGGAATCATGGAAACAAATAAGAGTGAACCATTTTGTATAGGAGGAAGGCACCTGATTCTGCACTGGAATTAACTTTACCATGTGTGACCTTGTAGTACACAAGAGGTGTTTGTGGTTTTTTGTTTGTGTCAATAACAGGATTGGGATCTGCATGCATCCATGAGTGCACCTTTGCAAAACTCATCATTTGTTGTCTGTTTCTGCAGAGCTGAGATGCCAAGAATGCGACCGAGTCTTTAAATGTGAGCATTCCTATCTGTCCCATGTCCGCTTCCTCTGTGTCCCAGAGAAGAGTGCTCTGCTATGGAGAAACTTCCAGAACCCTAAAACTGAAAAGAACAACCTAGCTGAGCAGACCACAAATTTCCACAGTTTGGCAAGGGACCTAGAAGTCAAAATGGCAGCTTGTAAAGATGATGCACATGGTATTATTGGAGAAAGGAGAGCAAAGTCTGAAGAAGCTGAGAACAACAGGAGCAGGAAAACAGTGTTGTTGGAGAAAACTAATAATTTGACTGAGGAACGTAACTGTGGGGGCAAGGAAGAGGTTATGGGAGAGCATACATTGTCTGGTTCTTTCTGGAAGCTTAGTTCAGGGAGACAGTCAGCTAGGAAGGATGCTTTAGAGCAGAAGCAGAGTGCTTTCACTGAGGTCGGGAGAATGAAAGAGAAGCTGAGGAATGAGAGACTGCAGGAGCCAGAACAGGAAGATGGCACAATCCCACTTGGTAAAGAGCAGGTATCAAAGGAAGTGTTGCTGAACTCCTCTGGTAGTGCATTCTCCTTTGTTTGGCCCACCAGAGCTCGAGGAGAACAGAAGAGTGCTTTCAGCAAACCCAGTAAGTGTGTAACAGAAAGAGCTGCAGTAAATTCTTCTCATCCCATGAGTGAGTCAGCAAAGAGCCTGGGGGAGCTGTCTGGCTTCATTGCCACAGCAGACATCATGTGCTGCAGCACTCTTCTCAGTTCCAAGTTCTTTGTCAGTGATTTGTGTAATGCTCAGATGCTGCAGACAAGCATCACTCGCAGCAATGTTTTCCCATATACCTCAGAACCATGGCCCAAACAAGCAGGAGGACAGTTACAAAACACAACCACCACTTCTTCTTCCTCCTCCTCCTCCTCTTCCTTGACTCTTCTTCCCCCCACCTTCACATCCTTTGGAGTGGCTGCCCAGAACTGGTGTGCCAAATGCAACCTGTCCTTTCGCATGACATCTGATTTAGTCTTCCACATGCGGTCACATCACAAAAAAGAATACTCCTCAACTGAATCCCAGTGCAAGAGGAGACGAGAGGAGAAGCTGACATGTCCCATTTGCCATGAGTACTTCCGAGAACGCCATCATTTATCCCGGCACATGACTTCTCATAATTAGAGCTGTGCAGGACGTCACCAAGGGACTGGGCAGGTTGATGAAGAAGGGAATGATAGTTCACTTATATACATTGCTTTTTGAGTTTACACTAATTTCTTTCAGGAAATCACTGTTTATAGTAATTTATAATAGATGCTTTGCGAAAAAAATATAAAATGTTTACAAGAGTCTGAGTGGGTTGTAAGTTTTGAAAACTCAACCTAGCCCTTGTCAACCTATTTTTGAGGAAATAAAATAGTGAAATGAATCCACATGCAGTGTTAATTTGCAGAGTAGGGAACAAAATTACAGTTTTGAAACAGTTTTCTTTGCTTATATTTGATTTGCTGGTGTCTGTGCAGTATAATGTAAATACAGAAATGACAACCACCTCATTGAACGAGGAATGTTTAAGCACTATAAAAAATCAGAGCTTATATACTAAAAGAAAAGAAGTTACTATTTCTAGAAGCATTGGTGGACTCTAACTCCTTTATGTTAGCTGAATCAGCTCTCTTACCAAATCTGTGAATTAAAAACTGACATCTTTCCATCTTCATGGCTTTGAAAGGGACTTGAAGTTAAGCCTGTCTGAAATCTAAGATTGTCAGCAACTGAGCAGCAGGCTGCCAGAGAGGGTGGGACTTACAAAGCAGAAAATCTGAGTTCTGGTCCAGGCTCTGCTACTTTTGAAATATCTTTTACACAGTGAAATCAACCTGAATCTGTATCAAAATGTGACCTGTTGTCAGTCTTATTGTGTAGACAGGAAGCAAATATTCTAAGATCTGTGTGACTTTAGTAGGCATACAGATCTGACTGGAGTAGAGTTTAGCCTGTGGTTTTCAGGTTTTGGATCTACCAAAGGAAGCAGCCAGGGTATCTGAGTTATAATTAGCTACTGATAGATAGACTCTGCACATGTTAATTGTGGATGATAGGCTCTGTTCAGACAACTGCTTGAAGAGGAATGGCCTTCACAAAATGACAAAGGCATACATGAATTGCGCTGCATTAGACCAGCTTGTCTGTCCTCCTGTTTCTACATGGGCCAGTGCCAACTTTTTAAAAAAGGAAGTGCCATATTCTTTCTCTTGCCTGTCCATGAGACATTTTTCTTTTGTCTACTTTGTTTTGAGCTTTACTGAGTCTCAGCAGCAGATGAGTTTATACTGCTCTGGGTGGAAGGAAGCACTGTCTGTTGTTACTGCAGCCCATCTTAATTGGCGTTTCATTACTTTTTAAATCCATTTAGGGCTCGATTTTGGTGGTTTATCACAATGTGTTCTTCAAGCCATCATTTCTCTTGCTCTTGTATAGTATTTTTTCAGGTTATCTGATGTTTTTGTGGCTTGTCCTGAACCTCACCTGCCTCATCAAGGGCTATTACTCCCTTTCAGGCAGAGAATGATCAGAAACCACTCATTTACCAGCTGAGAGTAAAGGACTCTCTATGTTCCACCATACTGATGATAAACCCCAGTGTTTGCTGTATACTGGACAGAATTTTGAGTTACCATGACAATGCCCAGCCTGATAATGCAAGTATCAGCAAGTAAACACATCTGAGCGATAAAAGAGAGACTGACAGTCTTAGGCTGTCAGTTGGAACCAACATATTACACTCACTGTCATCTCTTGGGTGATTTCTGTAAGTCAGGAGATTGTATTCTTCCTAATATATTGCTGTTGAACATTAATACATGGCCTGTTTCCTATTAATATAAATATTTGTCTTATTGCAGGCCAACCACTGGCTGTGCATGTCAGCTTTATTTTTGAAACATAAAGTGATAAAACTGTTACATTATGCCTTTGAGTTCAGAAGACAGTTCTGGTTGGTTTGTAACACAGCTTTCCAAGGTCAGTGGTAGAAGCTCTTTCACTCGAGTCAGTAAAAACCAAAATGAACAAAGACTTTGAAACATGGAGCACAGGGAACAACCTTGCATTGAGTAGAGGATGATGTGGTTTCCTTGTAATCTTTCCATCTCTATTTTGTGTCCAATAACATTTACTGTGTAAGGAATATATTTATGGCAAAGTTTAATGGGCCAAATTTCACTCCACCTGGGTGCCAGCCAGTTTACTGTGAAGTCAGTGTCCATAAAGTGTAATGAAGGACTCCGTGGTGTAACTGCATTCATATGTGGTCAGGGTTATATTTCCCATTAGTAGTTTAGGCCAGATTGTGATCTCATTTATTCCAGTGCAAATCCAGAATAATTCCGTGTTGCTGCTCCTGATTTACATCAATTACTTTAAGATCAACCTGGACCAGTAAAAATAAGACTAAAGATTTTTTGGTACCATTACTGCAAAATGTTCTTTTTGTACTTACTGCAAGATGCCATGTTTTCTTAACAGTTTTACGATTAGAAACGTAGCTTCAGATTTCTTCTGGAAGAAGACAGGACCAGCTGTATAATGCTCCCCAGTATTAATTTGGCACATCACTTCAACATTACCCTGCTCCAAATGCCTGTTTTTCCAGTGCACTACACCTGGAGTATAATTTATATTGAAATGAAGCAGTACCAAATCTTACTGGTTACACGATTTCACTGGTTTTGTGTTGGACAAAGCGTAGAAAAATCAACCACTGAAAAACAGATGCTAAGTCTCAAAACCTCTTCAAATGGTGTGTTAGACCTAGATCCTTAGAGTTCTCAGCAGTAATCAAACATCTTCACTCTGCTTATGGTATGAGGCTTAAGCAAGCAGCAAGGTTACAGGGAGAGATAGCTTCCCTTTATGTCACGGGGTTGTTTTTTTTTTTTTGGGGAAGAAAGAAAAGGTAAGAACTCTTACCCAGTTTCCTTGTGGGCATATCTCAGCCACAGCAATTTATATACTGTGATGCCAAGCAAGGTAGGAATGCCTTCTGTGTACAGAAAGGCAAGAGAACCAGTTACGAAAAGTGGCAGAGCTGATTTGAAATGCAAAAATGAGGAGAGGTTTTTAATAAGCGCTATTTCTGGTACTTTCCTCACCCCCTCCAGTTTAGGGGCAGTGCATTTTGGTCCTGGTATATAAAGATTGAAGATTTCCCTCTTGCAACGTGGAAATCACACTGCAGGCAGTGTGCAATACTGTCCTTGTTTTTTTGTAGGTGGCCATCAACATAAAAATTGCATTAACAAATTGTTTCTTATTCTGAGGTAAAAGGTTTCATGACCTAAGACTTATTTAGACACACAGCAAACCATTTACACACACAGCCAAACAATATGACATCTTGTTGCCTGCAGCATTTGTGCTGGTATCAGTGCAAAACCACACAGATGCCAACAGAACCAGAACTTGGTTCCCTATGTATAAAACCTGCTCTTGTGTAAAGCTCCTTGTGCAGGCAGAGTGAAAGTCTTTTATGTGTCTCAAGTTCAATGGAGTGTCTCATCTAAACTGGGTTACATAAACCAGAGGGCTTATCCAAAAGTTTTGCAGATTTTATTTCTTTAAGTGAAAATATTCATATTAATATGAGTGAACCAAATATTGAACAGGCAGAAGGAAGCCTAACGAGACGAAGAAAAACAAACTTCCTATAATTGAGTCACGCTGGAATCTTATTTCCCCTTATGTCTAGAAGTCTGAAAATTTAAATTGGTGCAGATGAAATCCTGCTGGAAGGAAAGCACTCCACTAGGGCAGGGGGCTTGTGAAGAAATGAAGGACTGCATTCTGTCCTGTGAAATACTGTGATTTTACAGCCGGGATCTTTGTCTTTTCTAACAAGTAGAAATGCTAGGGAAAGGGGAAAAAGAACTTTGTTTTTTAAACAGGAAGAGACAATTTGTAGTCATCTGGCTGGTTATTGTCCTGGCTTTGCTAGTGACTAACTGTTCATTTTGATCAAACAATTGTTTCTCATGACATCTGTTTCTGGATCAGTGAAAAAGGACACAGCACAATGCTGTCAAGCTTAGCTGTGCAGGCTGTATTTCTGCAATGGATAATGAGTTTACCCATAGGAAATGCCTGATTAGGATATTTTTTCACTCACTGATCACTGATCCCCGAACTTCTTCTGATGAAGGTGTGTTTCTCCAACGAGATGACGCTCAGATGGGCTTTAGAAAAATATATATTTACTTGTTTTCATGGCGTAATTTTTCACTAATCAAGGCAGTCTGTAGGCTTCCTTGGGTCTACAGAGCACAATCTGGAAACCACTGGACTAAGGCAGCACAAAAGAAATAAAAGCTGGCCATCTTTTCTTGGGTAGAGTTCTATGAATGCTAGAAGGGGAAAGATGATATTCCTAGGTAGTCTGATATAACAACTCGTTTCTTCCTGTCTTTTAAAGGAACATGGTTAGGATTAAAATTCAGGAAGTTATTCTAAGTGGGATGATAAGGAAATGGTGCTATAAACTGTAGAATGTCCATGCCAGCTCTGGAACCAGATGAGAGAAGGGTGCCAGTTTCATCATGTTTCCTGTTGTGTTGTGGAAGAGCACTTCTCAAATTGTTTGTCCCTCCCTAAAAACCTTCTGTCTAATTTTCTCATTTAAGCCACAAACCATGGATTTTCCATAATTAATTTTTGTTTGTGCTTCTGTGATATTCAGGCCTTCCAATGCAGTATAATTCTCTACATAATTACTGTCTGTAGTTTTCTGAGGTCTAAATTCATTGAGATGGGTATAACTTTGACATCGCAGTTTGTGAAGACAGGAAAAATTGCTTTTAACACACTGGCTTTTGTTAAGCCTGGCAGTTTCAATATTATTAGCCATTACTATGAAATAGTAAATAATATTTTGTCAAAAAATAAAATTTCTCAAGGCGCAATAATTTTCCACTGAAACAGATCACTTTCGTGAATTAACAGCACTATTGATTTAAAATGGACTCACCAGAAATTGCATCTTCATTGTTTGTTTTTCCAAATTCATTCCAATTTCTAGACATGTTTATTATTCATATGTATTTCCTATATTACTCTGGGAAGAATTTATTTCCTATTTGTGCCCATATGGTATAGCTTTTTGTCCTTGAATGGATGGCTAAAGTTTCTAAATATTGGGTTTAACAATTAACATTGCTTGTACATGACAGCACAACTGATTGTTTTTAGGAAAACAAAGCAGTTTATCTGGATCATTTAGATATTAAAGAGGCTTAAAAGACATTAGAAGAAATACATTAGTGTTGTTTACTCATTCGTTGACTACTCCATTTTTTTCCATATTAAGAATATTGAATATTCTTCATACATATATCACTTTACATTAAATTTTGTATGGGTTTTAATTCATTTAAATACTTTCCACAACACTGAGAAGTTTAACAACAAGCTAGTGCATAAAAATCAGAATATGAAAATGACTCAAAAGACTCCAGGTTAGTGATCACATTGAGTGTAGTTGATAAGACAAATAAATAATAAAAAAGACGGGAAATCTATTTAGTTCTTAAAATTTTCTTCCTGTAAAAACTTGAAGTCAAGTGTTTAACACAATTTAGTAAAAAAACAAAAAAAATGGCAGGAACTTACAAATGAGCAAGTGAACACCAATGTGCAACTATTACAGACTCTAACTGTATTCTGGGGGACCATTTCCCTAATTTAATTACCTTAAATCTGGCATTCTGTAGAGAAATTCTGAGATCTAGATCAGAGTTACATGTATTTCAAAATCATTACAACACAGATGTTTAGCTAAGAATTGTAAGAAAGACAAGGAATTTTTGCATTGGGCTCAGGTCAGTGTCTCTGTTAGCTGCCCTGGAATACACCATTACTCCATATGTAGCTTGATAGCAGGGTACAAAGGATATTTTTCAGGTTTGGTTTTTTTTTTTTTTTTTTTTCCTGTCTGGGGGGCAGGACACAGCAATTTAATTTTAGCTTTAAGTAAAAACATATGATTCTTTTCCTCGTGTCAGTTGATCTGAGCACTGGGTGAAAGAGTCCCTGTGCTGTCTTTGTCTTGCTCATCCTCCCCTCTGACAAATACTAAGAGAGAAGCAGGCATGTTCCTTTGAAATACCAGGATTCTGGGCAACCCTGGCAGACTGGGAATGGTTATTTTTGGTACATCTAAGTGATGAAATGGAGAAGAGACTTAATTTAACTCTTGCAGTTTGGAAAACAGACTCTTCCCACTACTGTTAATTTTTAAAGATGTATGAATAGGAATGTACACAATTTCCAAAGGATTAGACATGCCTTTTCTGTTTTTGAGGTTGTTCACATGCTTTCAATACTGTCAACTGGGATTTTCCATGAGACCAAAGGAAATCTGTGATTGGTAGCTAAAAAACTGACACACTGAACATTTATGTTTGATTCCAGGAGAGGAATCCAGAAACCCCAGTGAATTATTGAAGTATTTCAACCATGCACAGAAAGAGCTGGGTTCCACAGAATGGGGGAAAATGTCAGCATGTTGAAAAGGAGTCACTTTGAGCTACGTACAGGGACCCAATCACCGACCATAGAGATGGAAATGAAGCTCCCAATTCTTTCTAGGGTTTACATTTGGGTAGCTAACTTTCTTTTCGCAAGAATTAAGGGCATGTTCCTCCACTGGGCTATCTAGAGCTGTGTAGGTGAGCATTGAACATCTCCTTTGCTTTGACGAGTGCTGTTTCAGCTGGTGTTTCTATGTGAGGAGGCACTCCTTTCCCTTCCCAAGAGGTGTTGTCTGCAGAGATGACTGATCTGGAGGTGGGGATGAAGATGTAGAAGTTGGTTTCATCTACCTGGTACGTCTGTGGGGAATGGCAGCCACCACTGGTCTGCTCCCCAATGATGAGAGCTCTGCCCAGTCTCTTCATTATGTATACAAACTCTTCAGCAGCCCCAGCTGTCACAGCACTAGTAAGGATTATCAGCCCCTTCTGAGAGCCATACCTCTCCCCTGTAAGGCAGGACAAAAATCATCAGAAATTAATCCATTTTCTATTATACAAATAATTGTATAATAGAGCAAAAAGAAGCCAAGATAGAGGCTTCACTCCCTTCCTTCTATTAACAACCCAAGAAGTTTGGAAATTTACTTTGTACCTGTGATAGTATTAAAATATTTTTAACACGAGCCCAGACTCTATGCTGTAAAAAAAGGCTGTCTCCCTATGTGGTGCTCTTGTGCCCTGAGTTTCCAGTTATGAGCTTTATCAGCAGAGAAGCCAGCTCATGATTACTACTGTTAGCTCTTCTGTGGCTTTGACTTTTACAGGAGCTCCAGATTGCATCAGAGTAGTGGAATAGACAGGTGAGAAAAATGATATTTTCCACTGTTACAGCAGGAGTAGTCAAAGCTTATCCAGAAGCATCTTCAGTTTCACCCTCATCCCTTCTCTAGGAACATGGCTGCCAAAGAGCTTGGCCTGCAATTAAGTAGGCATTATTTTATGAAATTACAATTAAAGTGGTTCCCCACAGTTTTTTTATAGTTTGTAAGTGGAAGCTATACGTGGCCCTTGTCCCAAACCCTTCAACAAATACTTCTTCATTATTAGGATCTGAGACAAGTTATCTCATTTTCTTACATAAAACAGCTGACAGGAATAGGAAGGATTTTGAACCTTATTTTCAATATATCTGAACATGCTAGATACTTTTGAGAATTTAGTTTCTTTGAAAAAGTGACCAATGGCTAATAACTAGGACTTGGTAACTTGAAAACTAAACTTCTCTAAAAATGTCATTCTATAAGTAATAGTATGCCTTCTAATTCTCATGCTCAATTCTAAGAGAGAGGCCAATAGCATGGTAATTAATTTTCACACCATCTTTGGTCTTCTCATTTCACTACAAACATAATAACCATTAGAAGACTCTTTTCACAGTAGATATATGTAATACAGGACCAGATCCAGCTCCTTTGAAGTTAATATGAGTCTGCCTGTTCTCTTTGATGGGAACTGGAATGTGTCCATAGAAATCATATCCCTTAGCACAGCCCACCTCTGACTGCCTGGGAAAATAGACGGACCCTGCGGACTGTGACAAAGTTTAACCATTTCAGCATGATCCAGGCCAACAACTGCAGACACCATTAACTTTTTTGATATTGTCTATGTTTGAGAGGGGAAAATAATTAAACCCCATGTTTAAGGCTTCTTAGTGCTCTAACTGCCGTTTGTGAGCACTGAAGAGCTCTGTTTCTGCATGTTGTAGCATCCTTTCAACTTCCACAAACAGTGGGGCAGGGTATGTGTGGGGTGTGTGTGACACATTGCCAAATGCTTCAAACTCACCCAGATGTGCAAAATTCCGTGTGTTTCTTTCTCTTCTCTGGATAAACTGGGGTGTTATGGTGTTTTCATCTACTGATGTAGTGAATTACACAGGGAAGTAGTAGGGAGGTAACTACATATAAAACTGTATGGGAAGAGACATTGCTAGAGATCTAGGCAACATTGGATTCATTTTTAATTTTAGCAACAGCATTTGGCTAAACTTCTAGGGACCAATTTACAAACCTCTGTGCCTAACATACCCCATTCCTAGGAGTGATGAACTGTTATTTGTAGATGGCATTTAAGGACATGGCTGAAATGCACATTTTTTTGTTTCCACATTCTCTACACAGCTTGAGCAGATCATGGCAGGTGCTTTCCCCCAAATGAGTTACAGTATTTAATGGCTTACTTTAAAATGCACAAGGAGAGACATCTGAAATGAAAAGCAACTCTGAAAAGAAATTGTCCTTTACCTTTGAGCTGTGGCTGGGTCCATATCTCCTTTACTGAGTCGCTGGGTCTGTCATAAACTTTGTCCAAGAGAACTGGGTGTCCTTCATCAAAGAAATATGAGCACAGGATTGCTATGGGTGTAGTGGAGCCTCCAATATTGTACCTTTTTAAAAATTAAAAATATTAAGGAAACAAGTGAAAATTTGTGGCAGGCAGTAAATCTCCCTTCCAAATATTGTTCCTTAACATCAGTCCCCAAAAAGCTTATGGCTACATTTTGATACCTTTACATTCATTCTCCCTTATCAGCATTTTCATGCATATCTATATGATAAACAAAATCCTAAGAGTGTTGGACTGTAATTGCCCACAACTGACTTCAAAAGCAAAAACAAAATTTAAAAGTCTATTTTTTTCTTGATGTAACCTAGAAAAAATTCAGAAAGTTAACAAAGACTCTAAATCTGCAGAGAAACATCAGATTCTTGTTATTCTACTCTGAATAATCCATGCTGTCCCTGATGTGGGCAGCAAGGAGTGAATACCTAAACCCTACTACATAAAAGTAGATCCCAATTAAAGCAACGTATGTTTGTAGATTTGTTATGTTCTTACTTTTTTCTACACAAAATGAGAAAATGTAGTGGTTTAGAGGAGGCCATTTTTTTTGTGCCTAAAGATTGTGTTAGCTGCTTCATTTAGTGCTGTCGTAGTTGAAAACTTTGGTTGCAGTATAATTCCATACCAGTCTCTGAAGATTAAATTTACTGAGGAGCCTGTCATTGGAGAACCCCTGCTATGAATACGCACAATTGACTACTAAAATATTTTTGCCTGTCACTTTTCACTAATACTAGAGCACATACAGGTCTAGAAATGTTTGTACTTTGCTTACTGATAGAGTGTTGATACAGTGCTTTCCTGTAGGTGATGTTAGGATTCCCTAGCACGGACATTTCAGCAAAAACCTGCCAGAAAATGAGTTTATTCAGTTCAATCTGTACTAAGGTTTTTCACCTCCAGAAAAGGACCCAACAATCTAGGAGGCCTCTGTTCCAAAGAGTGAAGCTACATCTTTATTCTTCAGCATTTGGGAGCTGTTTGATTGACACTGTGACTGGCTGGAAGTCAAATAATCATCTTCAGTGTGTCCCTGATTGTGCTGTGCTGCCAGGAGGTGCTGCTGCTGCTGCTGCATAGCCCACAAGACAGCTCAGCCCAGCAAAGCCCAGTTTCCCACAGGTGCCACCACGGCTGAAGTTGGTGGCAGGCAGAGCAGTGCTGGAATGCTCTTTCTGAGACTCTCTTAGAGACAGTGAAGCTGCAGTAACTTCAGTAATAATGACTGAGCAGTTGCCAGGTTTTAACTTAATTTTTAGATGCTAGTACTCCTTTTTACAGATGTCTTGTGTGACCTTAGGGAGGCCTTTTGGTTTATCAGTGTCTCTTGTCAATGCCATGAGAGTTAAAAATATGAAGTTCATGAGTGGCACAGCTGTTCCATGAAGGGCAACTATTACGGTGAGAGACATTATGCATTATCATTAATCCCATGCAAAATTGAAATTATCCAAATATGAAGTTCATGAGTGGCCCAGCTGTTTCAGGGAGGAAAACTTGTAAAATGAGAAACATTATTCATTACAGTAAATTCCACGCAAAATTTAAATCATCAGCCTTAACATTATAAGGTTGGCTTAGGGAAAATTTCAAAAGGTTTGTTTGGGGTTCTCTTTTATATGCATTCAGAGACTGGGTCTTTTATGTGCACTCAAAGGACTGGAAATACATTAAATATTAAAAAATAAACCAAAACAAATCAACACAATAAAAAATTATAATGAGTCCATTTGGTACCTGAGACATTATTTCATCTTTGCTGTCTCAGTGCTCCCAGCCCCGAAATTTTTTGCTTGGGAGAAAACTGGGGCAAGAAAGAGGAAAGTCTCAGCCTATCTCAAGTCTGTTGGAAGACGGTGGTGCTTTTGCTGAATTCAAATTCAGTCACGGGTGTGTTATTTTGGCTGCTGCCTTGCCTCCTCTGTACTCACATGGTAAAATCTCTGTCTCTGCTCTCATCACTGTAATCATCTTTTCCTCCCTATGCTGCAAATCCCACAAGAATATTAAGATGATTACCAAATATTGAAAGCCCCATGATAACAATAGGCACAAGTGATTCTAGCATTAAAACCAAATTCTTACAAAGTCCTTCTTTTCTTTGGTTTATTTTTGTAATGTTCTGGGCTCACACACATTAGCTCTGGACCACATCAAGGGCGTTACTTCCCTAAATATTGTGTAGGAAATATATATTTTTTTATATTAATTGCTTTGATAAATGGCGACAAATGGATGACATCTTATAGCTCATAAGATTTGGAGCACTGTGGACACACTGGAGTGTCCAACAGAGCTCTAAGAGGAGAGCAGGCATATGATGCTGCAGCTTGGTGCCCAGGAGTGCTACAGTACCTCTAAGCACCTCTGTGCTCTGTGTGTAAGGGCCATTCCGCATAGAGCTGATTGCCCAGAATTATTTAGCACTGCAGATACTGCAAATTAAATGTTGTAACACAGCCTTACAAATGATCTGTCTTTTTGACTGTTGAATCAGTTGGCCACTATATGAAGTAAAAGATTTATTTAAGATACACACACACACACACACATATATGGCACATGGAGAGTTAGATTATAAAGAAATTAGAGAAATAAAACACGTGTGACATCCAGAATTGCATTCCGCAAACTATTCCCTAAATTTGCCTATTTAGTTCTAAACATCTCAAGTGATGATACAATTTATCTTGAGACATACTTCCAGACTGTTATTATTTTCTTTGGCTGTTTTCCTTTTCTCATTTAATCCCAGCAATGTTAGCCTGTAAACAAGACAGTAAGCCATGTAAAACTAATTCACTGTTACAAATAAAATGCTGTTTTAAAAGAGCTTTGGTTATTTGCCATTCAAAGGTTTACCTCATGTCTATGATTAATGCATCTGTGTGAACAATTTTCTTCCAAACATGCTCTATCAGTAGGTCGGACACCTGGGTTAGAAGTTCACTGTCTGCAAACATATCGAATCTCAGATAGCCGATGTTGTTTTCAAATATATTTGTGTGGAATGAAAATTTAATCAAATCTTCAAATACTTCTGGCGGAGGGATCTGAAAGAGTTTGGAAAACCAAAACAAATTATTTGCTGGCACTGTAGCTTGACACAAAATTATGAGGGTTAAGTTTAATCCAAGCAGGACATGTATGAGGAATGTGACCAAGTTTGAAAAACATAATGAATTTTACAATATTTTTGCATATTAAACATAGGTTAGCATTGGCTGATACATTTTTGTACAGTATAGGGTACATCAATAACATGCCCAGAATCTGGATCAGGCACCTATTTTCCAGAGCTCAGTTTATTTTTCAAAAATACCAGAATTTCCTTGGACCAGGGAGGCTAAAAAAACAAACCCAGCCTGCAGCACAGATCCCTGTCCCAGGCCTGCCACCCAAGCCCACATGTTGCCTTCATGAGTTCTGTCTAAACACAGCACCTGGGACTTTCATAATCTCTTGATCGGCTTCATCTGACAAACAGCTGCTGGCTGCAGGTGCGAGTGCCTCCAGCCCCTCTTAATGACCCAGTCCCTGTGACAGTGAGGAACCTGATGTGTTGGGCATGTGCTAGGATACTCATGAAGTAGACATGCTAAATCTCTTATATGGTGGCCATGTGCCTGGAGTTTCACGTGTTAGGTTGTGATTTATTTAATTTTGCTTAGCTTATGCTATTAAACAGCAGACATTTTTTTAGTAGCAATGTGTAGCCAAATAATAAAGTTATCCTAGTAACCCCTATATGCATTGAGATATAGCCAGTTCCTATTGCCAAATTTCTGTTTTGCATGCAGTATCTGAAAATGGAATAGTCTCTTTCAGCTTGAGATTTTAGAATACCTATGTCTTATATGACCTACAGCCATTTGGTCTTTTCTCCTCAGGGTTGCTGTGAAAATTATGTCATACCTCCTTTTAAATCAGTTGCCTTCTTGCCATATCTCAGCCCCAGACAATCCATGCTTTTAAACTCAAAAGCAGAAGGAGTCAGCAGTGAGCAATGTGCTAGAATGTGGTCTTCCAGTCTACAATATGCCACAGTATTGAGGAGGCACTTGAGCCTTCTGCAACTATAGAGAAGTCAAGTAATCTCCTGCCCTCCATATAGTGCCCTGGCCTGGAGTTGTGCTCTTGCCAAAAGCAGGTCTGCCACAGCAGAAAGAGTTTTTCCCAAGGTGTGTGAATGCAGCTGTGTTTGACACCGCTCAATGTTACCTAGGGGAAAATTATCTACCATGTCATGCTTCATCTTTCAGTCCCCGATGTATGCCAAAATTACTAAAATTTCAATCATTAATTTAAAAGTCCTGTTGGCCAGTAGTTCTTGACCCGATGGTAAGAGCAAACTCTGTTCTGTACCTTTCTTTATCACTGTACCTTGTGAAAATAACCATTGTATCTGGACTGTAAACACATCAGTCCATCACCACTGAGTTTGTCATTTCCAATCCACTTCCCAGTGACAGCAATGTTACTTGATCTACCCACTCTACTTTGATTAACAAATCACAGTTTTGAAAAAAATATCCAGCATGCTTTGATTGTTCTGACAGAACTTATATCTAGTTCAAAGATATGGTCCCCCCAGAAGGAAAATAAAAACATCACTCATTAGTAACATCTACAAATAAAATTGATGTGTTACTCTCAGCCACTTACTAATGATATTTTAACTAAACACACAAATGTCTTATCTCTGTCTCCAGCAATAATTGATAAATGCATACCCATAAATATGTTGATGAAGAATAATTTTTTTCTCTACTTGTTCTTTTACTGTGATGCATTCCATTTTTGTTCCCTGAGGACTTCAGCATTTCCAGCTCTTGAAAATTCATTACAGATTTCAAAGTGCGCAAATTGCTCTTAAAGCCCCAGGTCTCATGGGGTGAAATAAATGTGAAAGGATTTAAACGAAAGCTCTTGATGGCTGCAGGAAAAGGTATGAAAATGTATCTATTCTAAAAGCTGTAAGACTGGAAATCAGATGAAAAGCACTCAGAATGTAATTTTGGGGTGCCAGGGAAAGCACCTGAATTTTTCAGCAAAAGAAGTGAGAGTCTGGGACTGCCATTAGAGAGTTACTGCCCTGCCAAACTGCAGGTTCATGACACCAGCACACGGGCCATGTGCTGCTGGTACCTGAGGAGGTAAGTCAAGCTTCAGGGAGCAACCACGTGCTCTCCTTTGGAAGGCAGGGCTCTGTTTGCTGGCCAAGGACAAGCTGGGACAGGATGCAGCTGAAAGTAAGATCCTGCTGCTCAGTCAGCCAAAGTTTACATACAAATGACTTGATGTTAAATATAAACCCTCAGGTGCACACTGTAAGCAATGTGGCTAGACTAAAGGACCTCCAAGCTAACTCCACTCTAAGCCAAGGAAAATACTTTTTCATTAACTATATAGGGTCCACAGTCCTTTTCTGCAGACTCCTTCCACAGGTGAGTGGCCTAAGTAAAAGACATGATGTGACACAAAATAGGACCTTAGAATGCTGCCCTGGGACTTGAGCATGAAGTTTCATCCTTGATTCTGTTACTGACATAAACCCCAACCACGAACAAACCGCTTTTCCAAATGTGGCTCTCTTCCCTCTTTTCTCTCCTTTCATCTCTCCCTCAAGTAGTTTTGTCTATTTAGATGGAACCTATCTTTTCATAGCTATTTTTGGGCTGATTATTGTAAAGTAACTCTGATTGCCATTAGGGTTGCTAGTGCTGCCAACTGCTGGTTGTTTAAGTATTATCAGCCAAAACCCTCGTGCCATTGTAAACCCTGAGATTAGTTAAAGAACCATGAGATCTTGAGGGCTGAGTGGCAGGGCTGCAGCATTCTTAGAAGAACATTTGGGTTCCTTGTGTACCCTCATAGGCTGAAATGGAACTGTCCATCTTAGTAGGGCCTCCAGATCAAGGACTGAGCAGGATCAGCTATTCTCACCAGCTCTTAAGAACACACATTTTACTGGGTGATTTCCAGGCAATCCACCGTAGTACGTCACCAGTCTTACTATTAGAAAGATGTTTTTAAGATCTAGTGTAAACAGTCTAAGTTCACTACTTTGTACTGTTTAAGTGCATTACTTCTTGGCCTATCTACTACGAACAAGGGAACAGATTATTATTTTCATAATTGAAACAGTCTCTTACGTATCTGAAGACTGTTTTCATGTCTTCTCTCAGTTTTATTCTCTCTGGAATAAACAACTCAAACATTTTAAACTTTTTCAAGATTACCTTTATTCAGTGTTCTCTATACTCCTGCTCCTCTTTTCTGCTGTCTCCCTACTTGAGCCACATCTTTCCAGAAAACGATTGCCCAGGACTGTGCATATTATACTCTAGATGAATTTTCTTTAGAGCTAAATGTAACAGAAGATTTCATGTCTTACTGATTATATTCTTCCTTATCCATTCCATTTTGATGATGATGAGTATTTACTGCAACAGCTTTACCCTATTGACTTGTGCTCGGCTTAAGAACTCTGAAGAAACCATTTACATTTTTACAGGACTCCTCCTAAGAAAGCTGCTTTCCTCCCAGAGTTGTGCAGTGAATTACTATCACCCTAGAAGCAAGCAAGCAAGAATTGCAAGAGGTGAAGAGCCAATGCGAGTTAAATACAAGACACTTCTCTCTTGCATAAACTTGCATAGTTCCACTGACTTTTCTGTGATAATGTTGATATAAATCAGCATCATATGGGCTTACAACAATTGTTTTTCCACGAGTTAGCAATTGATGTAGCAAATTGACCATCTTGACACTTGGAGGTTGAGCATTTTTATTTCACTCATTAATGAAGGGACGTAAGCAAATTGTACTTCTTTCTGCTGAAACCTCTCTAACTATTGCCTCCTTAAGCAAATACAATACTCTCTATATATATGTATTAATAATCTGGAAACAGGAGGACTTGAAATGCAGGAACAATTTCGCTTTATAAAAGATTCATTTTTGCCTTTTATTCTGATCATCATTTTCAGCTGCTTATCTAAACCATCATTACAAAAATTCTCTTAGGCGTAAAGGCTGCATTTAAAGTATTTAGTCATTAAGAAGGGGCCAAAAGAATCACTCAGGGAGACCCCTCCTCACTTAAGCTCCTCACTTAAAATGGACATAATGCTTATGTCAAAATCAGGCCACATTTCTTCCATATGTAGACACTCAGTCACAAACACAAATGTTTCCGTATGGAAAGGAAGGTATGACTGGAGGGGGGGAGAGAGAGACAAGCGGAAGAATAAGGAGCAGGGATTATTGAACTTAAGGTCAGCAAGTTTACAGAGCTCTGCCTTATAAGCAAAATGTTATTTTCTGGATCACAAACAATATATACAAAATTTGCCTCTAGGAAGTCTGGCTTTGGAAACTGGCATTTATGCAGCTGACAACTCTGACTAGCAGTGACCTTGCTGCTGCTTAGAGGAGACATATTCACTACTCTGTATTATGCTTCAGCAGCTATTTCAGTGCAGTAGATGCAAAGGTCTGCACGCATTTCACTTGTCTGTCTCCTATGTCCCATCCCATCCTTCCTGTAGTTATTCATCATCACTTTCAGTTAATTGTGTTGGATCTGCTTCACTGTCAAGGTCATTAACAGTAAAATCCTGCTGTCAAGGGAGAGGGTGGCTTGGAAGCTAGGTAGCACAAGAGTAAAAAATAGCTCTTAGGTTTTTAAGAAATAATATGATATAGATCAAGAGAGCCACTATGCCCATGCATTGGGATGCCAATTTTAAAATTCTTTTTAAAATTTACAAATGCAGCTAGTGCTATTGTATATGTTTCACTGTAATCTAAAGGTATTTGCTCTCTGGGGTATATCTGAAATTTTCCACAGAAAGCATCCCTCTTATGGCTGCAAAAGCAAAACAGGAGATGTAGGTACTATTGCTGCCCAGGGCTCTGTAGAATGGGTGAATTTTCTTTTACCTCCGTCTCAAGGAAAAGCTTTTACTTGAATGACTTCAGTGTCTTCACTAACGTCTTAATGCTCTCTCGTCTGTTTGACTTCCAGTTTTCTCCAGCACTTTGAGGGAAGGCTTATGCCTCTGGAAACCATTTTAGTCTCAGAAGAAATGTGATTCTCTGCTCTTTATACATTATTTCACCTTGGAGAAATATGGCATTTGTCCTGATTTTCATCCACAGTGATGTGATTTCTGTCTTGTGGATGCATCCCTGACCTCTTCCAATCATTTTGCTTGACAAAGAACTATAGTAAAACAGAGGCATTGATTAATATAACGGCATTTCTTCACTAGCTCTATCAGGATCAGCATTTCATGTCATGTGACAAATAAAATTGTCCTCTGCATCCTGTTCTCAACATTCAAGGTCTGAACAAAGTAAGTAAGATCCGAACAAGTGAAAACTACCAACGATATTCTTTAACAGCCTTCAGTGAACACAGTGACTAATTTGCAAGATTTGTCTATGCTGTAGAATGGGGAGAAATTCTAATGTATGACTATTGATATGTTGATAATATTTTACCAGGGAGGGCTGTCAAAAACATTGAAATATCTTTAGAGTGAAGTTTTCTATACTCAATCAAGTTAGAAGGGACAGTAGTGGAATAGGAAACTCCTTTAATTAATTATTTCCATTTAAACCTCGGGGCAAAAATGAGTCCAGCATCTCTTGGTCAACTAACTTGAAAAAAAGTATCCTCCCCTGGCAATGCTTAGACCTTGTCCTTGACCTTAGTGTTTGTGATAATACTACAAAGGTCATGGCCACTTTAAATCATGCATGCCAAAAATTTCAGAGCGTGGAAGTCCATGGATTTCCTCCCCCAGGAAACATTTAATAGTTACCTGACACTTAGTCTACTCTGGTTCATTGCAAAGGCAAATGCATTCTCTTCAAAAAGTAATTTTATGAGTCTCTGGAGAAAAAATGTCTCTGATAACCATGGTAGTGCAGTAGCCAGAAAGCAGCTAACTCCATCCAAGAAAAGGATCAGGTTATCCTAACCCTCTATTTAATTTGAAGATGGAATTTTAACAAGTGCTCCTGGGAGCTCCCTCCAGCACAACAATGAACAAGAAAGATTGCCAAGGCAGACCAGTGTATAAACACTCAGGCTCAGAACAAAGCACAGACTGTTATGCAAACCACACAGCAAGGGCAAAAGTAGATTATTAAAAATCAATTTCTCCCTGGGGTCACCTAACTTCCACCCAGATACATCTTCCAAAGTTTTTCTAGGTTACTGGGAAACTTCTGGGGCTGAGCTTGAGAGACAATTAAAGCAACTTTCCACTGTCACTACCAAAGGAGTCGCTTGTTATTCTGGTGTAATAGATGTCAGCTACTGCAATTTTATATCGGAAAGCCTATCAAAGAGTACACAGCTGCATGTTTAGTGAGTATGTGCATTTACTCTAGTCCAACTAAACTTCCCTTAAATTACAATCTGGGTATGAAACCAGAGGGTTTCTTCATTAATTTATTACAGCTGGAAAAGCTGCAGCATTGAAAAAGGAGGGATCATAGAGAAAGTGAGATATCTTCCCTCTAACCCTGAAGCCCTGCATTTTTGCTCTTGGTATATTGCAAATGAGATTCACAGCCTGAAGGTTGTTCCCAAAATAATGCATCCACAACTACCATCTAATAGCGCAAGCTACCACTCTGACTTGCCTAAGTGTCAGAGAAAGCTCAGCCTATGAAACCTGCTCAGGTATTGACTTCTCTGGGTACAGATAAATCCTGATGGGTTATGGTATGGGATAGAAAAAAGATGAAGCATCTGGCTCAATGCTCCCATTCCAGCTGGCATCTCTATAGCTGAGTACAAGAGAACTGTACCTGTTTTGGCATGATCCCTGGGATGCTGTCCTTGGCATGTTCAGGAATATAGAGTAATTTCAGGTGTTCATCACCAGAAAGAGCTTGTAAGATGGCAGTCACCTTCCTGGCCAGTTCTTCCTCTGTACAGATCCTTTTATAATTGTCTTTGTTGATGTTCTTGGTGAGGTTGGATGCTATAACAGTCCCAATGTCCACAAAGGCATAATTATCTACCACAAGCTTGCCTACAGTTTGCAGTATCTGTGGCAACTGGGCACGCAGGTTGGCAATGTGCTGAGCTACAGCCATGGCTTCACTGGCCTGGACGGTGATGTGTGGCTCCACTCCAGACACACTCCATACTTTCCCAGTGACCGGGCTGAGCACCACTTGGCTGGGGATGGAGGCATACAGGGAACTGTTACCAACACGATAAATGCCCACTGAGAGGGATCCACCAACTGTGGGCTCACCAATAACTGTGGCCCGGTGTAGATCCTTCATAGAGCGAGTGAAAGCTTCAGCTGCTGAGCCACTCATATGGCTTGTTAAGATATAGATGTCCTTGAGGGAGCCATATCTCTTGCCAGTGAGTAGGGGAAGAGTCCACACCTCTGTGCTGCGGGAGGTACTACGATCGAAGACAGTGTAGAGGTGTTTCCGAGGCTCAGGCTCAAAGAAGTAGGAACAAAGTATTGGGATGGCTGTGGAGTAGCCACCTGTGTTGTACCTCATGTCAATAATCATGCCATCTGTGTCCACCAGCTTGTTCCATACCATCTGCAACAGTTGTGGCCCAATGGCCTTCACTGTTTCTGCCTCAGCCATCATATCAAAGCGAAGGTAACCCAGGTTCCCCGGCAATACCTCAATTTTGAAGAGTGCCTCAATTATGTAGCTCAGCTCTTCAGGGCTGGGTATCACATTGGGAAGCTGCTCTTCTGGCGTTGGTTCCACATGGCTATGGAAGACGTGAAGCCGATGGTCTCCAGAGGCCTCTTGCAAGTCACTGGTAAGCTGGGAAGCCAAAGTCTCAGCGTCTATAGCTGATCGATAACCTCCTTGGGCCCGTTTGGTACTGAGCATAGCACTGGCCTTAGCAGCCACTTCTGGGATGGCATAGTGAGCCTCTAGGAGCTGCCCAGTACCCTCCAGAAGTACTCCCATGTTCTTGTGGAAGGCTAGCACTTCTTCAGCCTTCTCCAGTGCATCTTCAGCCAACACTATGGCATCAGGAACAACTCCTCCACCCATCCAGCTTTCCCCATGGTTGTCAATGAAGGTGATAACAGGAACTGTGATAGTCAGGCCACGGGTTATTCCTGGCCCAGGCTGCAGCAGAGGGAAGGTACGGGTGTGTGAGAGGCTTCCTGCTGTAATCTCACCAATCAGTGTGGCACGGCCCAGGGACTGCATGAGGTAAGCAAACTCCTCAGCAGCTGTAGCAGTGTGGTGGCTGGTGAGCAGGTAGATGCCACGCTGAGCCCCATAGGACTGGCCCAGCAATTCTGCCTGGCTGTTGTGCTCCTGTGTATGGTTGGTGCATCTGTCGTAAGTTGTGAAGAGATGGACAGCACCAGCAGCAGGGTCTTGGAAATAGGAGAGTAGCACAGGCACAGCAGAGGAGGAAGGGCCTCCAGGGTTGTAACGTAGGTCCATGATCAAGTTCTCTGTATTTTGAAGGGGCTCCCACACTTTGTGTACAATGTAAGGTCCCAGCTTAGCAAGCACAGAGGCATCTGCAAACTCATCAAAGCGCATGTAGCCAACATTGCCTGGCAACACCGACACCTTGAAGACAGTATCCACCAAGGCATGCAGCAGCTGCTCATTGTCAGGTAAGTCAGCTGCCATTCCAACTGGCTTCTCGGCTGGGGGATCGGCAGCTTCACCTGGCATCATGACTCGGACCATCAGTCGGGGATCTTCAGATAAGGTCTGCAGTTCAGTGTTGAGTTTGGTGGCCAAGTCCTCGGATGACTGCACAGAAGAGAAGTCAGAGGTGGCAAAGTGCCGCAGTAGTGCAGGCACTCTCTCCACTAAGCTGTAGTAGTCCTTTAATATGTTTTTGAGGCGGCTAATGGTGCCAGGCACTGCTCTGCGCACTGCCAGGATGTCCAAGGATTTCTGCAAGGCTTGCTCTGCCCCAGTAGCCACACATGGCATCACCCCACTCACTTCCCAGCTCTGTCCACCCCCACTGAATGGGCTCACAGACCGTGAAACAGGAACCATCATATAGAAATTGGAAGGACCAATACGCAGCTTCTGGATGTCCAGTGAGCCCCCAGCTGTCTTCTCTCCAACAGTGATAGCTCTGTTCATGTGCTTGAGGATGTAAGCCACATCTTCAGCCACTCCTGTGGTGTGGCGGCTGATCAGAACAATGACATCCTTGTCTTTGCTGTACCTCTTTCCCAACACCTTTGGCAGTGTCCATATCTCTGTGGTGCTGTTGGAGGGACGATTGTATACAGTCTCAACATGGAGCATCTTGTCTTCTTCATGCAAGTATGAGATGATAAAGGGGAGGCCAGAAATCTGTCCCCCAGTGCTGTGACGAAGATCTATCACCAGGGCAGATGTCTCCATCAGTGTCTTCCAGACCTTGTCCACCAGAAAAGCTCCAACTTTCTGCACAACTTCCTCTCCTATGATATAATCAATCCTCAGGTAGCCAACATTGCCCTCCAGCTTGTCATACATGACCACATGCTCAATAAGACTCAGGAGCTGCTCACGGGTAGGGGACACCTCAGCTTCTTGTTTGGGAACTGCATGTGGTAATGGCTCATAGGAAATCACCAGTCTTGGGTCATTCAGAGCACCCTGCACTCCAGCTGTCAAGACACTAGCCAGCATTTTTGGATCTGAGATGTCCAGGATCTCCCCGCTCTTGATTGCTTGTTCAATGGCTTCTTGCATTCCCACTAGGTTTTCAGGATAGCAGTAATTGTCCAGAAGGACTTTAGCCATGTCCAGCACTAGAGTTGGCTGAAAGATTTCTTCAGCAGGTATGCTGCACATGATCAGTGCTGAAAACAGCAAGAAATGTGTCCTGATCATTTTGTCTTTGTATGGAATAGAAAAGAAGTCAGAAGCTCCTACTGCTGAAGATGAACATAGCTCTCCAATGACTCTGAATCGCACTGAAATCCCTGTGTTGAATCCAGGTGCACTGAACAGATCTTTTATCTGCATTAAACCTTTAATCTTATTAAAATGGAGTGCATCATCCAAAGTGCACCAATAGACAAAGTTCAGCTCCTTACTATTTCACAGGACTCTTATGAAACAGTAATAAACTTCAATCATCAAGGAAGATCTTTCCAGCAGTTAATTCTTTCCAAAAGGTAATGCATTGCCTGTTACAAACTGGTCCCAGCTTATCCTGAAAGTGGATTGCTTAAATGCAAAACTGATTGTAATCACAGTTAGAACAGCAATCATCCTGCCTTTTACCATTATTTATGAAGAGCTTATACCAGGAGATTCTTCAGTGACTTAGTTGTATCAATATTTAATATTCTTTCAAAAGTTGTTGACAATACATTGTCTTTGGTGTTTTTTAGTCTGAGCTGCAAAGGATTATTCTTACATTCTATGACTAAGGGCTCCAAACAAGGAACTCCAGACATTTAGCACAGCTCATAAAATCCAAGGTAATGACAGCCTGTTAATTTCTGTGCTGAGAATTGCCAGCATTTTAAACATGACTTTGAAACACATTTGCCTCAACATAATACAGCTAAATCTGAGGTGACTTTAATCTTCACAATTTGCACTCAATTAGGATTTACTTGTAATACCGTTGGGTAACATATGGTCATGTCTGATGACAGCTCCCAGCCAATAGACTTTAGGCTCAGCATACCAAAATAGAATGTGGGGGGGTGGTTGTTTTCTTCTGCTCACAATGTATTTGAGACCCTATTGTATTAAGAGTTTGAAAGAGGATCAGAATATATGGGATGCAGGCTGTACCCACTCTGAGCTCCAGTATGACATGCCAAAGATATACAAGAACAGATTCTTGGCTTCAAGTTTGAAATGAATTGCTACCCCAGCCATTCTGTTTGCTGGAGCTAGCTACGAGAATAGACTGTAAAAAGTGGGAAGAGCACGTTTTTGCACAGCTGTCAGAATGTTGCTATGTGTGAATACATGTGGAGGGAAGAATCTAAAGTTGGTCTAAGCTGGGCTGGGTGCACTCTGTTGGTGCCATGTGTGAGTGTCTTGAACAAAGCCTGCCACTCACGACTTTCAACTTACTGTGCAAAGGGTGTTACAGATGTTGTATACAAGGTATTAACAGTCACTTCTTCTTACTCAGAATGTAACAGACGTAGATGAATTGCCATGAAGATCATAGGCTGAAAGGAGACAAGAACAGACAGCAACTGAGTATTTTTAATCAGAGTGTGTGCCAGATATCAGCTGTGCCTTCCATACCTAAATGAGGTCTATCTATCACTGCTAAACTCATTATAGGACATTTTTTTCATAGTATTTAAGGAAGTATTTCCACAGATAAACAGTATTCTTCTCAAGTGAGGCCTTAGCTAGAGGTTAAAAATCACAAAATGGCACTTTCCTGCCTGTGACTGTTATATAATAATAAGATTAGGAAAAAAAGAATATTTTCTCTATTTTCCTGACATTTATTTTACATTTTATCACAGTCTATAAAGATTTTCATATCAGAAGTGCTGGAAACTGTAGATGAGGTTCTTATGAAGCAAAGATTTTGAGAAATATATACAGGATTGTGATTAGATAAGGCAACACTCCATAGACCAATTTATTTCTCAAGTTATGCATAGTCATTCTCATGTATTTTATCACCACCACATAAAAACAAAGCCATGTAAATGTAAAATGAATTATTTTTTCCAACATGCACAACTTAAAATGCTAGGACAGTGGAAAAAAGTATTTTTCCGCACTTGATTTATCTTTTCAGTGATCTATTTCTCTTGAAATTCAATATGAATATTCAATATGGATTTCCTGAATTCAATATGACGTGTAACATTCACTGGTACTTTGCTAATTCTTTATAGATGGTGTTAGAAGGTAAGAATCCTTTCTGTGTAGTATGAATTCTTTAAGAGTTGGAAAATGACTATTTGCTTACTCATTTTGAGACACATATAGCTTAAATTTTTATTGAACATGTTGTTTAATCCAAGTCTGTTCACTGAACTCTGAGTAACCAGATCCAAATATAACTCTACCATCTATTCTAAATTATAATATAATTCAAGCCAAACTCTTATTTTGATTTTAGTTTTGAGCAGAACTAAATAGCTAAGGCCTAGTTTTAGCTTTTATAACTCATAAAACTTTATGATCCTTTAAAATCTGTCCACAAGTATTTCATTTTCTGACTTCCTGTGGGTATGAACTTACCACGTACTCTGAAAAGAGGTATTTTTTTATCTGTCCCAAACTAGTCTGCAAGCACAGTCTGCATCAATCAGATCATATGCTAAAATCTTCCATAGGAATAAGCTGAAATGTTTTGCTGTCTATTATTTGCTTTCTATATTTTGCTCCAATATTCCCCAGTTCTCATCTGCAGCTGATCCCACCATTCCCTCATCAGGCTCATGCAGATATTTGGTCACTGAGAATCCACAGTAGCAGGAGGCTCATCTGAAGGTGGCAGCAAGAGCAGCTTTTTCAGTGGCAGAGATGCCAACAGGATAAAGG
The DNA here is from genome assembly GCA_013397935.1 of Dasyornis broadbenti. Classification (NCBI taxonomy): domain Eukaryota; kingdom Metazoa; phylum Chordata; class Aves; order Passeriformes; family Dasyornithidae; genus Dasyornis; species Dasyornis broadbenti. Next base: position 184,983 of record VZRN01001324.1, read on the forward strand.
TGAAAGCTGGCAATAAACTACTTTTGGTTTTCGTAAAGCTCCTAATACAGGCTTATTTTACATTATATGTATGAATTAGAATTAATGAAAAGGTGATATCTGGCTCCTAAATACTGAGAGGCAGAGTTTATTGGCTCAAGCACAGGACTATGCTAATGAAACATTTAATGTTTCCAGGACTTCAGTAAGTATTTCTAGACAAACCTTCACTGCCTTTTATAGATGTACAAGTCTGGGTCAGTACTACTTCATAGCTGTCTGTGACAGGCATGACTGGATTGCATAGGTATAGTCTAAGACTGTCTTTTCTCTTCTGTTCTTGTACTGTTTGGTACAAAGGAAACCTTGTTCCTCAGCAGGCTTTCTAGGTCCCTTAGAAATAAAAAGAATCAATAATATCACCCTTACATTGCTTTCTAATTCCCATGCCAAAACAAGTAATGTTGGATTTTTGTCCCTAGGTTTTTCAGTTCTCACGCTCTATAAACCTGTATAGATTAAAATTGAAGTTGGAAGTTTTCTTTCACATTCTTTTAATATTGAAATATTTCCTTTCTCTGAAAACGGAAGTAGCATACTGAGTTGTTTAATGATTACATTTGTAATAAGGAAAACTTAAATCCAAAATGTCTTAGATTTTGATCTTCTTTTAGTATTCCCTTCTCCCCTCGTTTTTCAGTGATCAAGAAATAGAAAAAAAAAAAAAGAAAAAAAAGAAGATGATTTATATTTTTAATGAAAGATTGAGTGAGTGTAGAAAAAGTGTATTCACATTTTGAAATCTCTCTAATTTCAGCCAGGAGCAGGTGGAGAGTCATCACAGCTCACAATGCACAGCTGTGATAAACTCACACTGATCAGCTCTGCTGAACAAATAAACTGCCATATTCTAGGTAAGTGGAAGATTCAGAAGATCATCAAGTAAATGCATTTCAAATATGCAACCTGACCTAGTTCACAAACATACTTTTGTATGTGCAGTCCCTGAAGAATTGGTATATTATGTGCTTGCTTTATATTGTCTGTATTCTCTACATCCTACATGTATGATAGATTTATATGTTTGTTCAGCATGGTACACCATGCAGAGTTAACCAGCCATAAATACTGAATATTAAATACTGTATCAAGCCCTCCTATCCTTAGGTTATTATTTGAAACAGTGAGAGCTTCTGTGACCCACAGCAGGCTTTGTTTAGTGGCCATCGCGAATAGCTGCCACCCAAGCGGTGCAAATCCCACAGATGGTTCTGCTGAGGGCCTGATGCCCCTGATGACTCGTCCTGGCACTGCTGCCCACCATGCTGATGTATGGCACCTTTAGTTGCGCAGCTGTAAGGGACTAGGTTTCTCCGTGGCTGCTGGATCAGGAGCTTTGGTTGCCAGCCCAATACCAAGGGCTAGGCTGCCGGGATGCCGCTCCCTCAGATCCTTAGGCATCCTGGGCCAGTGTCAAGGCTTCTGTGACGGCTAACGGCGGGTATGCCAGGCTCTGGCCAAACTATACACCTCAGCAAGCACATGAACACAGGGAGCCCCCTTTGCGAGGGCTACACTGAAGCCATTCTCCTGTCAGGCTTTCAGGTGAATTACGACTGATGGTTCAGCAGAAGCTTTAAGGAAGATGACAGAAAAAGAAACAGGTGCAGCTTAGAAGGATGGCGTGTTCCTGAGGGCGCCAGGAGGCAGAAGCCAGGGAAGACAAGGCAGCGGGTGAGCTTGGAGGCACGGAGAGTGCGAAAGAGGCTGTGGGCAGCCCACAGCGAGATAGCAGGAGAGACTTTTATGCTGAGAGGCTTTAAGGTACTGTGGGAGGGACTGTAAGAAAATTTGTGGAGGCAGCAGTGGCGTAGGGAACCGAGGAGGGTGCAGCAGCACCGCAGGCTGGAGGAGGTCCCGTGGGGAGCAGGGAACCCCCAACAGCCCGGCCCGGGGATCCCGCACGGCCCGACCGTGACACTGAGGTAGCGCTTGGAGAAAGCACTGAAGGCTGAGGGGAGGTCAAGGATGGCTCTAAGGCCGTCGGTGGGCTCCAGTGACAGCCGGGGAGGTGCGGAGCAGGTTTGCTCCTCAGGGAGGCAGAGCGTTCCACCTGGCAGACGGAGAGCAGAACTCCGAGTGCCCCGGGGGCTGCCGAGCGACCTGCCCTGTTTTTGACTGCAGAACACACAACAAATGGTACGCTGGGGAGTTAACACGGGAGAAGGGATGTGGTGAGTAGTCACATGCTGTGACCCGTTAGCTGTTCAGAGCAGCCAGAGGGCACGCGGAGCAGCTACACAGTCTGAGGACACGGTCTTGCCTCACAGACGTTGCTCCCGTACTATGTGTTTCTACCTGTACGTTGCAACTCTTTGAAGTAACAAACCGATTCAGTGCTGCCTGTGAGGAGCTACAGCAAGGTACTGGTATTTCCCGGAGTTCCCAGTTCATGGTACACAGCCTGTGTGGTAAAGGCCAGGCTCTGAGGAGGCTGGAATTAGCTGTGGTCTGCGAGTAGCATTAACTATGTAGGGCACAGCTGTGTCTGAAACGGTAGGTTTCCTTGAAAGGCCGTCTAAAACCTTTTGTTCTGAACATCAGAAATTGTTAATTTAGCTTAACATTTCTATATTGACAGCATAAAGGTACCTGAGCAGATACCAGCCAAACACCTTCAGATTCCCATAATGCTATTGCCTCTTCACCTGTAGAAAAGAATAATGAAAACAGAGAAATGTTTATTTTTAGTGACTGTGTTGTTAAGTTGCATCAGCTGCTCTTCTGTGTTGGGACATGGCGTGGAGGAATGGGTGAGATCAGTGGACAATGTGTCTGCTGTGTGCACAGACAAGGTGGGAAGCTAGGTAAAAGTAGCACCAACTATATCTCCTGACCAGCTTCTATCAGTTTACCATGTTTATCTATTCAGACTGAAGTGCTATAGGTTAGTCTTAAAATTGGCTGCAGAGTCAGCTGGCGATTCTGATGTTACAGGACTGTCACACAGATAGGTAACAGGAAGGCAGGACATGTAGGAAGACATGCATCAGTCTTGTGTTTATGTTAAACCAGTAAGTGTAATTTTAACTGTGCATCTGCTGAATACTGCACAAGCCCCAGCCTGTTCCTCAGTAACAGCAAGCTGCTGGTCAGCATTCATAACCCAGTGATGAGAAGGGGATTTCTCAGTGTCCAGTGGAGAACAGCTTGAAGCAGGGGCAAGATGCTTTCTCACTCTTTACAGCCAGTGTACTCTCTAGAACCATCATGACCACCTGGCTGACTTGTTGCATCCTGAAGCAGTTGAAACACGAGTGAGCTCAAACAATTATTTAAAATTAAATGTGCAAAACTACATAAATCAAGCTGCTAAATGTAAAGCCAAACATCAATTTGACATGCACTTCAGCCATGCTGAAGGTAGTAGCAGCTGTAGTCACTACTGGGTTTTCATTTCTTCTTGACCCTGTTCATCACCCTGTGGAAAGATTCATGTTTCATTTTACTACCATGCCAACCAAAATGTTAAGCCAATGGGAATATGATCGTTAAAGCTGGTTGGAAGCTCAATTGATTTTTTTTTTTCATTGAAGTACAAAAGCAGCTTATAGTCCAGTTTTGGGATGGGATTTGTAGGTCTTCTCTGGAATTCTGATAGCATAGCTAGGAGCAGAGGTTTTAAGCCAAAAATGGCTTTGGGTATTTTTTTTCATCTCCAGATAAGGACAATAAAGATCAGTGTTTGACTTCAGAATGTGACACCCACCCCCTGCCACCATTCCCCCTCGATTCTTGAGGATTTCTTTCTGTAGGATGTGGGAACTGGTTTTTCACCTTCCCCATTTTTTCATTTAATTATGGACAAAGTCCTGTATTCAGTGTAGTCAAAATGTAACTAGGACCTTGTGTATAGACGACTGAAGGGCACATAGCTACAATTACCTTGGCACAAGGGTGAATAAGTATTCTAATGTGATCACACCAAGCGTACATTTGGTCATTTCTGTCACTTGATTAAGAGAAGTTTTGCAAAATGTCAAGAGCTTAGGAGACAGCAACAAAAAAAGGGAGAGAATGCAGGGGGCTCTGACAGGAGGAAGACATAATGATGACTGTAAGATGACAGAAGCCAGTGGGAAGTGGTAAAATGATTACTGCAGTGGGAAGCTTAAGAGGTTAATGGCATACAGCTAGGGATGGATGGGGTTTGCATGAACCCAGATCTCAGATCTGATCCAACTGCAGACCAATTCTAAAGGAAAAAGACTATAAATCAGTTCAGATTTCTAGTGAATCGTGCTTTGTACTCATAGTTTGTGATCTGACCAGCAGTTCTTGATGGAATTACAACTGCTCTGCTCACACTCACCTGTTATTTGCTCTGTATTAAGTTAACAATAGTAAATAAACTGTGTATTAGATTTCAAGCTGACCTGTTCATGCCAAATGAATTCGTCTTGCCCACAGGCTGTCCTAATTCAAAACATATGTATCAATTTAAATCCTATTGCTTCCATACATTAAGGTACGGCTTAGATTTTTTTGCCTCATCAGTATTCTTCACCATTTTGAACCATTGTGTAGTTTGTAATGGATTGGGTTCAAAAGTGTTCTCGGGTAGATTTTTGTGTGTGTGTGTGTGTGTAAGGTGGTGAAGGAGTAGAAGTGATATGGACTATGGTGACATTGTACAGCACTTACATCTGTCACCTGCAACCAATGGAAGACAGTTTGTCCTTTAGCAGGCAAAACCTTCATTAGCATCAAAGGAAGTTTAATTGCAGGAAGGATAGGGTCCTTTTTTAGTGAAAATACAACTGAAATCAGGAGAATGATAGTATGATAGTGTATTTCTCATACAGCAGTATAAGTGTCATAGAACACAGAAGTTTTTCCATTTTTCCCAGACTTCTAAGGGGTGACAGAATTTTGTATGTAAAATAAAGTTTCTCCTAAGAAGAAATTAAAAAAAAATCATAACCTCATGTCAATCTCTGAACAACAAATTTAGGCCTCTAAATAAGCAGCCTATGCTTTTCAAAAGTATTGAGCTCTGCCAACCCCCACTGCTCTTAGGATACAGCTTCTAAGGCTGGACATCGTTTGTCTGCATGTTCTTGCAAAGAAATACTAAGAATATACAGTAGGTCAAAGTGGCTCCTTATCTTTGTGTGGTGATAAGGGCTGCTGTTCCTCCTAGGAAACAGTGTCTTAGAAGCGGAAGGCTGCACTTCTTATCATTCAAGTATGTGCCACAAAGGGGTAAAAATAGGGACATTGAGGATAAGAAAGCTGAAACTAAGGCACCTGCTACCCACAGAAGGAAACTTGGGAATGAAATAAGTGAGAGTCTCTTCTGTTTTGAATATTGCAAATTTTCACTTACAGGAACAAATAATTTGCCTGTAAAAGCCTGTAAGATTACTGATATGAGAAAAGGCTTCCTGGATTTAGATTCCTGACTTTATCATGCAGACAGCATTCTATTTACTGAGTTTTACAGAAGTTGAAAATGTCAGAGTTGACTGAGAGAATTAGATTTCAATAGCTGTTAAACATTTGCAAGACATCCTAACCCCCCGTTGAAAATCCTCTAGTTTGTGACCTAAATACAGTCAATTAAACCAAAAATTTGAAATCAGGCACTGACATTGTATCATTGTCACCAAATAATGCATAGTTCATTCAATCTCACAATATTTTAATCCAGTATTCACTTTGCCATGATATATAATGCAGGCTATTTACAATGATTGCCATTCTTTAAATGCCAGTTTTCTTTTAAAACAAGCAGCAACAACAACAACCAGCCCCATACCCTGCTCCAAACCTCGTTTCCAATGGTCTTCATTTGCATAATTATTGTACAGATTTACACAGGACAGAAAAAGGGGATGTTCCTATTCTTAGAGATTCTGCCTTGTATGCTACCTGCAGCCACATTCTGCCACTTTCATCCCTTCATAGTTATATATCAAAGTGGGCACACCAGCATCATCCTTATAAAGAATGGAGATTGAATCCAGTTTGGTTGGAACACAACAGGCCTTGGAGGCTTTTTTGGGGTTTTGGAGATGCACCAGAGTTTGGACAATAGCATGTTTTGTTGGCGTGACATTATCTGTCAGAGGGAAGAAGCAACCTCCTTTACACTCAAAAGCCTCATAATCTTTTGGTGCAATGATCCAGGAATCCCAGCCAATCTCTTCAAAGTTCACATGGAGGGAAGTTCTCCTGCAGTGATTGGCTCCAATGCTTCTCTTGCTTCTGGAGGAATGCTGGTGGGACCCAGTGAAGGCCTTTTCCTCTCCCTGCTGTTCCTCTTCAGATGAAGTGTTGTTCTTTCCTAATTTCTTGAGCACAGTTTCTTGTTCATGAACAATCATCTCCCGGAGCTCCACTTTGGTCTCTTTTGTCCCATTGGTGCGGTCATTGGAGAACACTATTAACAGGGGCACATTTTTAGTGTCAGGAGTAACACTGATATCCAGCTTCCCACAAGTAAAACCACGCAGAGCTTTACTCTCCATAACAACCTCTAGCCTATTTGTAGTCTCCAGTTTGTCTGCCCTGACCCATCTTTTCACAGCGCTGGACACTTCAAACATCTTCCAACCACACTCCTGGATATTGTGGGAGACAAGGAAAGATTTGGTACTTTCTGGGTTTTCCCAGTGGCCATCATCTAGAATATCATAAATTACCATGTTGCCTTCCAGCCTAGAAAGAGACCCAACTTCCCTGTGACAGGAGATATAAATTCTCAGTTCAGCTCTGGTGATTTCCTCATATTGTGGAATAGAGATGTTGAAGAACAAAATGTGTTTCTGAAATGGATTTTCTTCTGGTGAATCTAAAGAAACAACATCTGCAATAGGAAATTAAAACATGTGGTTACAGTGCTTCTGACTGTCCGAGTAACTTAATTTGAAAAGACTTAGAATATATTTTGAGGATAAAATAAGAGCATGGTGACACAGCATAAAAAAAAAATAATAATAAAAAATCTGTCTTCAGACCAAGTTTCAAGGGCAGAGAGTGAAAAGAGGAAATGGAAGTCCCTGGTGTTGGTAGTATTTTATCATGATTGCATTGGCAGGTGAATGTGTGGAGAGAAGCATGAAGAGGCTGCCTAGAACAAACTGTGGATGATTCTGGGCAGTATTAAGTACATAAATAAGGCATGTGCAGAGTTTTCAGATTTAGCAATTTGCTAAAGATATTTTTACACGAAGAATTCCTAAAAAACCCAGTGAATTTCCTACTCTTATCATCATGCAGTGGGATGAACTGCTCCAATATGCATATTTAAATGTCTTTAAGAATTAGCTGTGCTGAGGCTTTTGTTGTTGTCTTCAGATAAGTTTGAAAGCAGCTTGGACTGGGAGTCTGGGGAAATACAAAAGTTTTTGAAAATCCTGAATTGAAGCTCCAGGGTCGGTCTTAACTGGGACTTGGGGCTGAACAGCCCTCCATGACCAGGTCTCTAGACTGTTCCAGGCTGGACTCACTGAGCTTGTGTGGATTTGCTCATATCTTTCTTTGTTTGTTGTCTGCAAATCTATGTGCAGTACCAGCAGCTCTGCCTTGGGAGGGGCAGGTATTTGCCTGGAAGATCAGATTGGTAGTGTTTGAAAGTCATCACAAATGTCTATTCAATGTTCAATGTAAACTAACTACTTAATCATGACTGGGGTTTAGGGCAATTTTAATGAGCTATTGCTGCCACTTTTTCAGAGCTTTACTGTCTAAAGTAATCAGAGGGGAGAGTGAGATATGGAAACTATAATCTAGGTCATATTGTTGAGATTTCTTTCTTTTTCAGGACTAGGGGCACTAATTTGGGAATTTAAAATTCTCTGTAGTGCTGTTACCAGGGTATATCCATTTTTCATATAAACAAACATCTTTTTTCCCTGTTTCATTTTTATAACAAGGATTTCACTTCTAACTTTTTTACTGCCTGATAGAGCTTTTAAAAGTCTATTTAATGTTACATAGACAGGGATCTTGAATTTTTTCAGTTGAGATAAGCATGACTACCCATTTCATATAATCCTTGTCTAACTCAGAATTTTGGAGGAGCAGCGCTGTTCCTTTCTTGGATCCAGAGACACATTTCTCAGTTGGTTGCTGTAGTTTTTAAATATGTACAGATCCCGCCAGAAAGAAAAGCTCTCTAACATCAGTCTCAATTATAGGTGATCAAAAGTTTGCATTCTAACACAGAAACTCAGTTCCAGATATCTAGGATTGAGAAACATGCTTCATGTAAACCCTCTTACTTGGTACGTCATCTTAGTTCAAGCATTTGAGAAGAAAATATTGTACAGTGAAAATATCAAAGAAGAAAACTAAACGTAACTCCATTTTTTAAAGACTGAAAGAAACTACACAGTAAGAATGCAATCCAAAATTTTAATGTTTCATTTCTAAAGAATCTGTGGAAGTTAGGAACTCAGTTTCTTCTGAATTTTGAAAGAATCTGAGTATTTACTATCCATGTACTTCTTTAAAAATTCTAGTCCACATATTTAGGACTTCTCCTACCTTCAGTACTGAAGCTCCTTACAATATTGGATGCAGGAATGGAGGACTTGTCTGCAGCATATCTGTTGTATAAATCAATCATGAATTGTGGTGGTTCTTCTTTGGTCTTCACTTGTGAGGGGACTCTTGACAAATTCAAGCTCCTTAGTAAATCCGTTTTCATATTTTCCAGGAAAGATTTAAAGTTGAAATGAGTCTCATCTTCTACTTCCCCAGGATCATGAAAGTGTGCATCAGACTTTCCCATAGCTGATAGCCTGTCCCAGTCTTCCAAAGGCTTGCCTCTTGTCAAACAAGCAATGATGTTGAAAACAGACAGTGCAGCTAATACTCCAAAACAATGCATTTCTTCTATATTTACTTTCTGGTGGAGAGACAAGAGGACAAGGGTATTTTAGCTGATTAAAAGTCTTGTTTCAATACAGACAGAGGAAAGAAGATGTAAGGCAAACAACTGGAATGCCCTTTGCAAATCACTTTCTTGTGTTCTTTTTGCAGTCTGCTTCAAACCCCAGCCTCTTGTCAGTTGTCAAGCAGATTGGTCGTACACTTGCCCTTATCAGAGTCATTGATGCCATGCTTCGGCTTCTGTTATCTAGCAAAGCTCTTAGTTAATGAAGATTCTGTAAACATCTGACAAACACATGTGGCTGGTGGAAGGACACTGTATATTGTAAAGAATCCACATTTCACTTTAGGGTCATATTTGCTTAATTACATTCTTCTATCATTTCCTTGCCAACACAGAGAGAAGCTTTCTTAGGGACGCAGAAGATTACACTGTTTTTGGCAAAACAAGAAAATACAGATCTAGAACAAAATCACTCTATTAGCTATGAGCAAATAACCTCTTTCAAATCTTTTTTGCAGTCCCTTCACATGCAATCAGAAAATGCCCAATAGTTTGAAGGAGACCTGTGATTCTGCAAGACATGATCTTATGACAATACAAACAACCTTAAAACTTCTTTCCATTTATCAGCCAAGGGCTATTGTTTGTACACAGTAAAATATCTGTTTTGTGTCAAGTTTGCTTCATGTTGTTTGCAGGCTTGTCCATTTTCAGTTTGATTCCTTTGGTGTATGGGAATTTAGACTTGTTTTTATAGTATCTTATGTAATATATTTCATAGATTCATGATGGTCAATCCAGTCCAAGAGCAACCAGTCATTTTTTCAGCGACCTCAAACAGAAGACAGAACTTCTAAGGCCTTCTAAGGCCACATGGAAAGTAAAAAGTCTTTTTGAAGATACAGAAGATTATCTCTGAAGATACTGTTTCCATTAGAAGAATAGGCCAAGGCAAATGAATTTCTCATGATACAGAAGAAAAAAACAGGTTTATTTATCTTAATGAATATATTATGATTTAGTCTAATGATACATAATTGCTTTTATGTACTATTACTGTACATTTCTGTACTATTACTGCATCATTTTTTCTAAGAACAACTCAATTCCTAGTGTACATGTGCCAGAAAATCTGAAGAGTATTAGGATCTTTTCCACTAAAAAAAATCTCATTGCAAACATGTGGTCAAGATTTTGCCTTTTTTGGCCATTCCTCTACTTTTTTAGCAGTGGATACACAGCATTTAACGTGATCCCAGGCTCTGAAATGCTTGCTTATGTGTCTCTTCAAGTGACAACTGGGATCGAAGATCCTGGCTATTTATGCTCCTATGACATGAAGTAAAAAAGGATTATTTGGCATTGATCCTGGTCTCCTGCATAGCAAGACTTACATTTTACTCAAGGCCTTTGTTTCCTACCTGCATGCAGAGTGTAATTGATTGTGTTTGGCTAAACATAACCTTTTAAGTGTCTCCAGACTTTATCTGAACATGTCAAAGAATCAAAAATTTATTAAATTTTTGTAGCACTTACTCTAAAAGATTATCACCTACATTTAAAAAAACCCTTTGTGCTACATTATTTCATTGTGCCTGACTTTACCTTCTAGACTGAAATTCTCATAACTTTCTGGCTAGTTTACAGAATCCCATAGCACTGACACTTTCTCCTCATCAAAGTGCTTTCACAGTGTAATCAAGTTACTTCTCAGTTTGCTTTCTGATAAAATAAACAGATTGTTCTTTTTCACAACAAAAGACATTTTCTCTAACTGTTTTGGTTTCTTTTTGTGTCTCTCAGAATTTTAATGTCTTCTAGAAAAGGTGAACCCTAGGGCTATACTTAGTTTTCTAGTGGCAGTCCACCAGTGCCACATGCAGAAATAAAATATCCTTTCCTTATGTGGTTCACTGCTCCTGTGTATATCTTCCAAAGCTTCCACTGGCTGTCATTACATAGCATCATGCTGGATGCTCATAGTGCATCACAAATCCATGACAGCCACAAACCTTTGGTTATGAATTATGACTTTAAAGGGTGCAGTCCTCTACTCAGTAGGAGCAGCCTCGATTCCCTGTGCCTAGGTACCTGAAGTTCTGCATCTTGTCTACTTTAAAATTAATTTTAATTACATAATGTGCAGCTAGATGAAGTGATCTATATAAATACCTTTCCTCCTGCAAATGCTATGGGGGTTGCTATATACAGACTCCTAGTTCATACATAAAGATGTCAAATACTGTCAGGCCAAGAGTCAGCTTTGCAGAAACTTTACAATAAACAGTTTAACTCAGTGGAAATTCCTTTTGAAAGCTGTTCTTTGAGGTTTGGCAGTGAGACAGTTTTAATTCATGTGATACACAAATATATTAATATTGTCCAGTGGTTTATTTTAATTATGCAGCCTTGTGCAAGTGAATTGAAATACTCCATAAAAACCTAGGTACATTGTAGCTGTTGCTGTTACCTCTGGCAAACAGTGACCTGAAAGAATGAAATTGGATTTGCTAAAAAAAAAAAAGGTTTCAACACTTTGCTGGCTAGTATCAGCTTCTTTTCGTGTTGTATCTCTCTTTCCTCATACCATATTCTTTTAGGATTAGTTAGTGGAATTATCTTGACCTGTGTTTATCAACAGTAACTTTCTCTAGAAACTCAAACATTGAGCAGAATGGTTTATAAGATGTTCACAGAAATAAAAAGATCTGTTGGCTCAGTAGAAGCTTTAAGGAAGATGACAGAAAAGAAACAGGTGCAGCTTAGAAAGATGACATGATCCAAATACGAAAGATCCAGAAAGGAGCAACTTAAACCAATAGAAGCGGTTGAAAGCTTTGTTTGTGTTAAAGGAATTGACCTGTAGAGCTAAACTCCAAATTAAATAGGCTTTACTAATAAGGGATGTGTATGGCTTGTGTTGAGAGCAATGACACAGGTATAATATATATAGTTTTGCCAACAGAACTTTAAATGTGGTCTTAACCTCTCAGAGTTTTATAGGTGTCCTTGTGAGTGTAGCAGTAGCATTTTTCCTTATGTCCTATAGACCTTTGATCATACTATGGTGTCTCTTGCCTAATAGCTTGCATCAGCACATCCTGGAAAGAATATTTTTACCCAAGGACTAATTCAAGATGCAGCAAATATTCCTTAAGGAAAACAAAATGCTATAGATGAGAATATAAGCACACTAGGTTAATATGTCAGGCTGTTCAGAGCTAGTGATAAATGGGAGCAAGACTAGACCTACAGAAAAGGGTATACTTTCACAGAGAGCAGAAACAACATGGACTTAAGGCACTTTGAAAAATGTTATGCTTATGGTTATTCTGTAGGAAAGATGAGTTTCTGACAACTTTTACATTTTTCTTTATACATTAGCATTCCTCTGTCAATTGTAATTGAGTTTCTCATGATTTATAAAAACACAAGATTGTAATTTTTTTAAGGGAGATCTCTAACAACAACACTATACAAAGGTTTTTCCCAATAGTTCTAGTGTAAATTACTGTAGCAATTTACAAAGTACAAAAGTACTTTGGGAGCAGAACTGAAAACTGGACCCATGATCTTTTGTCCCACATAACTGGCAGTCACTACAGGGATCCATAAAGCTGTGTACTTTTTAGTCAGAGCTATTTTGGAGGAATTAGCAAGAACTGCTGTGAGAGGAACCTTGCAAAGACTGCCATGCATGCTGAATCTGGCTTTTATGTACATTAGCAGGAAGTACCACGTTTACACACCTCTGATGTCTGGGAATCTGCACCACCTGAGTATGGAATATTGGTGGCAGAAATACCTAGCACCTTAGTAGGATAGGAGCCTTCCAGTTAATTTGTTCATCAGAAGGAAGTGGGTTTATTAAACTGCCCTTAAACAAAGCAACTCTTAATAGGATAAGATAGCGCATAAGGTTAGACTGTTTCTTGAGGAGGAAATACTCCGTATCTTGTACTCTGTGCTACCTCACAGACTTCAGATGTTTCTTCCACTCTCGGTCTCTTTATGCTATTGTACAGCAGATGAGTGAAAATGAAGTATGTGGCAAGTGTGTCCTAGAACACAGGGACACTAACAGGATTGACAGACACCATGATGGTAACACCAGCTCTTAAAAGACTGCTGCAGTTACAAGGCTACCATAAAAGTATCAACAGGGGATTGTGTAGGAGTTAGAGTGATGCAGAGACTTTATTTCTATAAAGACTTATAATGGAACCACTGCCAAATGTTTCCCATTTTAATGTTCGTTGTTTGAAAAGAAAGTTAATGAAAGTTCTGGAAAGAGTTCAGAAGAGAGCTGTGAGAAATTGTTTTAAGGCTTAGAATAAGAAATCAATCTATTTAAATCTTAGCCAAAATGTAATCTGACCCTACTCTCTATACTAAAAGTACACAGCAAAAGTATTTTGGATAATAGATAAAAGGGATCTAATAAAATAGGTTACAGTAAGATCCATTGAATTGAAGCTAAAGCTCATCAAATTCAGTCTGGGATTAAGCCACTGCATATGAACAAAGAGCACTAACTTTTGGAACAACTACTTGTAGTCCAGTAGAGATATTCTATCACGTGAAATCTTTAAAGCCAAATTTATGCATGTTTTTCAAAGATATTCCCAAGCGCAAAACAGAAGTTCCATAATGCATGGTGCAGAAACTGCAGAGCAAGGTTCTTTGATCTGTGCTATGCAGGAGGTCAGTCCAGATGATCACAGTATTTTCTCCTGTCTTTAATCTATTGAAGTGCATTATGACAAGCTTAACGTGTATTTACAAGTTTCCATCTAATTAACAGAATGTAGAAGAATGCATTTATAGAAAGACAATTCAAATATTTTTAGATACTACTGTACCTTTAATTTATTAGCTTTTGTTAAAAGCATGTAACAATCTAGAGGATATAAAGTATAATTTACAAAAATATAAATCTTGGTTATTTTATTTTTAGTATTTCAACATATTACTATATTGTATGTGTTACTCAGAGAATATGTTTAACAACCTGAAATTATCCAGCAAACCAAAAATGTGGGATATTACATCTTTTGTAGAACAAATTATATATTAAAGAAGCGTAGACAAAAATGACTATATTAACATATTGTTTATATGAAAACCTATGCAGTGAACTATACTCCCATCCTGAAGAAAATATACATTTTAAGCCCTTCATTACAGCATTTTTCAGTATAAATATGCATATTAAGAGTATGAGTGTTTTAGGGAAAAATGTTTGATTTGTGTACAAAAGTGATATTCTAAAACAAGCCTGCCTTTTCAAGTTCGCTTCCCCATCTTCTTGGTTAACTGAAGCAATAAAATAGTCAGAAAATAGCATATAAAACATATTTTAGTCCTTTGATTATGGAAAACTTTATAATTAAATTTCTCACTAAACACCAGTTATCCTGGCTAGGTGGATTAGGAAGATATCTGTAGAAGTACTGGATTCTTGGAAGATGAATATGAAAGACAAATGATGACAGTGCGACCTATCCTTCGAGGCGAGAATATGTGTTGTTTTAGTCTCTTCCTGTAGAGGAACTGTAGACTTGCATTGGTTCATCAACCCAAGTGGATTCATTTCTCATTTACAACTTCCCAGAGTAGTCGGGCCAGATATGTGGGCTTTGTTCAAGGTGTGTTTGTACAAACTTATCGGCAGGCACAAGTTTCAACTGACATATTGGGATATACTTTTAAAACAACATTTTTGTTCTCATCTAAGAACAGGACACTGAGTGAACTCATTTTGTCAGGAACGCAGCAGGGTTCTGGGATGCCAGGAATGATTCCTACTGCTTTTACGATGCTCTGAATTGTAGCATGGTTTGATGGCCGGACAATCTGGAACAGAGAAGGAAATAGTTACAGCTTCATGTATGAGCAGTCACTTTCCTAAGTGGACTTGGAAAAGGACAGCAATTCTGGGGGGTTTTGTTTCTCAATACAGCAAATATGTCACTGATTGAGTCACAGGGCCTTGCAGCACAGTCAGTCCCTCACACTTCCAGCTTTCCTGAGCTGGTTGTATCCAATAGATTTTGTGTTCCTTAGGCTGCCTTCATAAATACCAGAGGAGGGCACTGGTAGCACAGCCAGCAGCCAGAGGCCTGAAGAAAGAATGTCCCTGAATGTACCTGCTACATGCTGGAGGCAGACATGCAGGAGAAGAAGCCTAAGTTGGGCCATAGTTCTCAGTTGCTAGATGTTTTATTTTGTTTTCTTAATGTCTTGTCTGACTTACAAAATTTGCTACTGTATTTCCAAAATAACTATCCCTACATTCCAAAAGAATTTCTCCCCATGTGTGTGAACCTGGAATTAGTTACTTTTTCCAGGAGTAATTACTCTCTTTTAAAAGAACAGAGTACTCCAGAAGTAGCATCCGCAGGAGACAGCATAAATAGTCAACCTGACAGAGCCTCTCTGATCATAATTGCATGACAAATAGTTCCTATCTTTGCTTCCCTCTGCCTTTCTCACCAGGTTTTTATTTTTTTTTAATTTTCTTTCTTCCCATGGGCTAACCTCAAACTAGGAGAATGAAAAAAAAAAAGGCTGGTAGGCTGGGAAAAGTATGACATGAGGATTCACAGCAGAGTTACATCTATACCCTGTTCAGGGTACTGAGCCACAATTCATTTTCTACTATTGATTTTTGGATACAGTTAACAACACAAGTAAAAACATTTGAGAAGAGGAGGCAGCTGTTAGGCATTACAGCAGTGAGAATAGGAAAGCAGTAGTATGGTATCCAGCCCACCACTGAGGCTGAGGCTTCAGTGACTCCTGTTCAGTTGTCATGCTTGAATACTATCCCAGCAAATGAGTACAATAACAGTAGGAAAGCTGCGTTAGTCCTATCAGGCTTTTTGCTACAGTTTCCTGAGTTTTCTCATATCTGCAAGTATCTGGTATAGGTGGCATATGGAATGTTCCATCACTATTGGTGCACAGCTGTATAGCAGGGGGAAAATGACATCTGTGGGACAACAAATAGGGACTTTGCACACTTACACATGGAAATAGGTACTTTAGGTGAGAAGAATTATTGTCTTCTGTATCTTCTCTATTTTTAAAATATATACGTATATACAAAACATGATTTTCCATTTCAACATGAAAAGTTATGTAGTCCATGGATAGAAAAAACGAGCTGTTTTTCAGGATAATTCAGTTTTGAAACATTTGCATTAAGTGTAACGTATCAGCAAATCAGATCCAAACCTTAACAGCCCTTAAGGCTTTCAGATCTTCCTTAACTAAGCCATTATAAGGAGGAACTGTGAAGTCTGTCCTTCACCCCTCAAGACAGCATTCCTATAGCCAAGACCGAACAAGTGACCAATCCTGCAGTGCCTTACTGTAATTAGCGTATGTTAACATAATTAGCAACAGCCTGCTCTCTCTTGCCCCTCTTCATCTTTAGATTTCAAAGCTGTCCACAGGCAAGCAGCAGTGAGGTAGTCTTACAGCTGCTGTGTGAAGTTGAAATCAGTTTCTACCTACAATGCTCATGTAAGCAAATGGGGACAGCAAGAGAGAGAGACGGGAGTTTTTGTGTGTTTAAGCAACTGCAGAGTTTAGAAATTCAAAGAATTAAAGTCTCTAGAATCAAGTTCTCAATTCAGCCTTTATGAAAAAACTCCTGAGGTGTTCCTAGCACCTGTTCTATTTCATGTTGTTATTTGAAACAGTCACAGATCACACTGTGCTACTGAAACAACATTTATTGCCCCCATTGCAGTGGATAGCCATCACTGCCCTCAGGGCTAGCTACTGACTTCCAGGATTCTTGGCTCCGAACCTGCAGAAGATCCTACTAGGATCTCCCCCATCTGTGCAGCCTCTAATATCTGCAAGGAACAAATAGATGTGAACAAAGTCTGTGTAGCCTGAGCAGCTGTCTCCCAAGACAACACTTACTAGGTTTCTAATGCCAGAAAATGGATACACTGTGCACAAAAATGCTTAGAAAGGAAAATGCTTATGATAGACCAGTACTCTGTACAGAATCTGGCTGCCTGAGCCCTATATCCACAGCAGAGCCAGACAGCACACCCATCTCACCTCCAGCCAGGCTCCAAATCTTTCCAGCCCTTCTGGAAACCTGGCATCAGTATTCAGCGATCACAGGCTAAGCTTCACATTTGACTTTGTACCAATGTGTCAAAGTAGAAAGCTTGAAATAATTAGTTGAATGCCCGGTAATGATGGCACTGAGGAAGTGCTAATGTTTTAAATGCTGGCTGCTAAGTTATATACAGCAGGCCAGATTCTACCACATGCAGAACTGGAATTTCTTTGGCAAATGCAGCACTGCAGCCTGCCATACAACCTAGTCTTCCTCCTCATAGTTCAGGGAATAAGAAATTCAGCAGCAAGGTAGGTGAACTTGCTATGACAAGATTTGTACCCAAGATGTTGAGTATCTGTCTAAATCAAGACTTCCAGTTATTAAATAAATCCTACAATGTGATGATATTCAGCATGCCAGGTATGTAATTCTATCTCCACAGTTCTAAAAGAGTATTGTGAAAATAAGGTGTCTGTTATCCATCATAGGCTGACTGTGTAGACCAAGTCTTCATAAATAGCTTTAATCTGGCCTTTCATACTTTCCCGACTTAGAGCATATATGCAAAACCAAAGCATATTTCTCCCCCAATAATATTTTGCAACTCTTATACTCTGAACTGACCCTTGATTCATGCTGGTGTCTTCTCTCTCTTCCTGTTGAAACAGTCATTAAAAAAATTTTACACCTGTGAATCTGCTTCTTTTTTTTTCCCTCTTAAAAACATAAAGCTAACAAAGAGTCGACATCTTCCAAAGCAAACCCAATCAACGAATGTGTATTAAACCCAACATTCCCAAATCTATATATTCGTGATTTAGTTTCTCTTGGGGTTTTTTTCAGTTTTTTCTTTTTTTTCCTTATTTTGGTTTTTGGGCATCAAGATACTAGTGAAACTTAATCTTTATTATATAACAAGTAATATTTTGAGATAAAATATTAAATAAGTGAGAAATATAAGCTTATTTGACTATTCAAGCTAGAACTGGATCCTCTCTTTTCTGGCCCTGTCAGCTTTTGTGTAATGCTGTTTTGCCCACAAGAAGTCGGATGTGTTAAATGCATCTTTTTCAGAGGATGGGGTTGTTGTTTGTTTGGGGTTTTTTTGTTTGGGGTTTATATTGTTGTGTATGAACGCTGCATGAGACTGTGAGTCTGTGGCAAAGGACCCATATTCCCAGGCTATCCTTCAGTTTGCATAAGTTATATGGTGATTATATTGCATGATCAATTTGTATGACAACAGCAAAGTGAAGTTGTTAGTCTGTGCAAGCTTTAATTTTTGCCAGACCATGTACCAATTTACGTTCCCATGGTTCAGCATTGGCCAGCTACACAAGAACATGTGGTCAGATTTGTACACCCTAGTGTGAAGTCTGGATTTCCACTGTTCCTGGACTTAAATCTAGCCTACATATCTACTCTTCCTGAAATTTTACTACTTGTTTCAACACAAACATACATCAATCTCCTTGGATGTAAAGGAGGGCAGATTCCTATTTCAGATCCTTGAAATTCTCTGCTGTAAAACACTAACCTTTATTCATGTGCCAAATGACCACATACAAAAATGTCAGTCGAACAAATAATCAGGCCATTTGTAGGTAGAATTGCAAAGTAATTGCAGTTTCTAAATATGCAGGTTATGCAGTGCTTCAGATCCTCCCCTCAGCCATTACTTGAAAACCTTATAAAATCCTGATACTTCTTGTCCGACACAGGATTGCCAAAATTTCTACTTCTTGCCACAGAGCAGAGAGCGGGAGTGGGCCAAATATTTGCCTCTCCACTAGCAAATTTCACACTGCTTCTATAGGAGGAATTCAATATGCTTGCTTTAGGGAGGAATTCAGTATGCTTGCTTTAGGGTGCTAGAGGCAGTTTTGTGGCATTTCCAGCCACATAAAGTAAATTAATTTTTTTGTTCCAGCAGGATTATCTAACATATTTAGAATTTTGATACACAAATATCATCTTAATCAGTATTATTGTTTTCAAAAGTGACAAGCAGTTCCCTAAAGTTAAAAATATGTCAGTGTAACTACTCTTCATTTTTCTTCTAAGGTATTACAAGTGGAATCCAGAAATACGCTGTTAGAGTAGCTTGTTTTAATATTAGCATATAATACTTCATACTTCTGCTACTACAATAGAGTATTTTGATGATTTAGTGTGTATAAACATATTTTCATAAGCTGCAGGAGTCTTTATGCTTTGGTTTTAAGATATAAGATGAGAAATTGTAAGATAAACCTGAGCTATTTTTCTTATTCTTCAGATTGCATTTAAAGAAAACTTGGAATCTTTTTGAACTCCGATGACTAAGTTGATGGAAACAATATTGCTATATTCTTTAGGCTGAACAAGGCAACAAAACACAATGAAAAAGGTAAAAATCTAAAGGAAAATATAACTAAAGAAGTAATTGGGCAAGCAGAACAGTAGGCGTGCTGCTTGCAAGCTGACAAGAATAAAAAGGCATACTACCTTGGGCATTGGAAATTCACATGCACCTGCACAATAGTAGGCATCAAATGATTTGGGAGATATGATCCATTCATTCCAGCCAATATCAGCAAAGTCAACTTTCATGTATCTTCTTGAACAAATCCTTGGCTCATTCCATTGTTTTCGTCTTGCTTTCTTCATTGTTTTCTCATCAAAATTTAGCACCTGAGACTTTGTAAGTGTTTCTGTATTTTCTTGACCTTTTCTCCTTCGATCTTTGCGTGAGGCTTTTGGTTTCAAGGATCTGTAGGCATTCTCCCATATGTCATGTTTGTTGTATTTGTTATTATTATAATCTACTTCTGGCAACTCATTGTTCTGAATAGAGCTAGCGAGGTACGTATCCCTCCTAACTCGAGTATCAGTAGAAGCATTAGGGGATAGACTTGGGTCCCCATCATTGGAAGGGAATGGATCATAACGCTGCAGGGTGCCTGCCACACTGTTAGGTTCAGAGATTGCAAGGTCATTGGCATAAACTAGTATATAAGGTAAATGGCTGGCAACCTGTTCGGGGAAGCCCTGATGTTTCTCTCCAGAATCAAGCTCGGCACAGAGAATGAGCTCTCCAGCTCGTTTTGATTCTTTTACAATGTGTGAAATGTCCTTTGCATGCCAAGCCCCTCGTCTTTGAAGAATCACAGTGATGTTCTCTTTCACTAGTCCATAGGCAGAATTCTGGTGAATGCTTTGGAAAATAAGGTTAAGCCGTAGGACTGGAGGCAGGTGAAGGAGGCGGCAGGATGAGTTCTTGGACCGTTTACAAAACACTTCCCGGTGCCGAGGGCGTTTGTCAGCATAGAAGTGAAAAGTGGCAGCAAGGATCATTTCTGAATCCTGCATGGATGTCAGATTGAAGCAGTACAAGGGCTTCTGGGCCAAGAATTCTGCAAGAGAGCAAGGAAATCATGGCTATACATCTGAGACCAAAAATGGTAGTCAACTCTTATTTCCATTTAAATGAATTAACAAATTTTACTTTTCACTTACATCAAAGATTTTAGTATAGTGAGCTTGTCATTTCAATTTAAAACTATGGTGAATAAGAGGAGGAAAAAACTCAACTATTTGATAGCAATATTACAATAACATTGAGAATGTCCAACATACTGGGCATCTTCTGTACATATGAGGGATAAAACTCTTCCCAGAGATTTTTAGTTCCAGACTGCCTTTCATTCTAGGCAGACAAGAAAAGCAGTCCTTGATTCTATTTAATTTACAACGAAGTCAGGCTTAGAGAAGCTGTCAAATTTACCTGTGGAAGAGCTCTGAGAAATACACTGCTGAAACCAGTACTAGCAGAAATCAGGTTTACAGTTCATATTCAAGACTGTCTAATCTAAAGCTGACTGCAGATTCCTGAAAGATGTCTGGGTGCTAACTCCGTGGGCAACAGCTTATCATCTGCAAATAGTGCACAAGAGACATTTCACAAGGAGGCTGGCACTAAGAAGTGTCACACATTTTGGGGGTCATTACTCTTGTGAGCAATCCTCCTTTCCAGTACACATCATGTAGGAGCTTTGTTTAAAGAACTGTAAAACACACTTGGTTTCTAAGGCTTGTGTTTAGATCTGTGTGAAGTTAGTGACAAATGCTATAGAATAGGAGCTGACTCTTAAAATTCAAACTCCGTTTGAAACAGCTTCTTTTTAGCTAGTTGAACAGTTTGTACTCAGCTTACATCTTTACCCTCCTCTCAAGGAAGATGAGCAATTTTACACTAACTGCTTACACCATGTTTATTTAAACAGTAGAAACCTCTCTTAGTGTGTTAAAATGTAAACCCATCCAAGCATCAAAAGACAATGCCATAATAGTCTATCATTGGGAAAAGTTGCTTTTTTTCTTCTGCTAGCTCAACAGAATATGGAAAAGTGGTGACAGAACCAAGACGTGATTCCTATTCTCCCAGGCTCACACTGCAACTTAGAACGCATCAAAGGATTACAGTGGGTAAATCTGCATCTTTAATTAACCCACGTGGGCCAACCCTCTGGCAGCCCTGTTTGACATACCTGAAAATTCTCTTGCAGAAGAAAGAGAAAAACCACCCTAAGCCAAACAAAACCCAACAAATGCAACCGCCAGGCTTCCCAGAAACACTTAGGTTTGTTTTTCAGTGCACTATGGATGACGAGCCACAGAAATTTTGGCAACAACAGAAAGGCAGTACTGTTAACTGCCACCTGTTGGAACATTCTTCCTTTAAAGCAGAGTTTCATTTGAAAGATGGAAATGAATAGTGCTACATCGTACTAATTTGGTGCTTGCTATCTCCCAGTTAACGCTGCATAGAACCACCATTTGGACTAAAAGAACAGCAGATTAGCATGACCATTAATCCCAAACCCACACAGGCAGTCTGAGAGTACAAAAGTTCAGACATGCAATTTCCATCTACACCATCTGTGTTTTGTTCCTGATACACTGAAGTCGAACAGCTTTCACTGATGTTATAAGAACCTATTTGTTTCTGTCAGTTCAGGACAGAATTCCTATTAGTAAAATTTTAATCAACAGTAGTCATATGTATAGGTCCTTATACCATGAAAAAACTTAAGGGCTTAGATTTTATTTCAGTCTTTGAAGCATAGAAATTTCACAAGGCTACTAGATAATTCCTCAGGCCAAGGCAGAGAGTAATTACAGTATTTCCTTTAGAACAGCAGGCTTTATTATTGTGTGTTCATTTCAGAAGCCATATGTTTCTAAAGAGAAGTCTATCTACTGGTTCTCTCCACCCAAGCTGGGTACAGTTGAATTTTTAAATATTTCTTTTAGTAGTGGAATGCTCTGAGCACCATCAGTTCTGACGTTACTGCTATGAAGCATAAGCATTGTTGGGATAAAGACATTATCCCACCAATGTCTCAGGGCTTCAGAGGGGGAGGTAACTTGTAATGATAGATCAGAGAAAGGGAGGCTGAATTCAGCTAAAATAATTCTGTACTCTAGAATGAAACAAACCCTTCAAAAGTCAAAATTCTTTGTAGAACAGAATAAAAATCTGTGAATCTGCAGCTACTGAAAAACCAGAAGCCTGGAAGTACAGACTTATTAGCAATTTAGAAGATTTGAGTTTTGGATGGAGCATAGTCATATTTCCATATTGTGTAAATTCACCCAGGCTTTCACCAACCTGTCAACCACGCACTGTCAGTCTTCATTGGTTTTCTTGCACATATGCATTATGATACAGTCTTAATTAAATGGCTGCTATTTTCTACTATTCATTAAGGTCTTTGTTTAGCACATAGGATGCATCGTGTTCAGAGAATGAGTTTGAGCTGCAAGAGTCAATTTATGGGGAACTTTCATGGCTTAGGCAGCAAATTGCTGCCATGAAGATTAAGTCCCCTCAATCTGAGTAATGTAAGTGAAGTTGGACAGTAACTTAATATTCCACATTTGGTCACAAACCAATTAGGACTTGACTAACTCCAGCCAGCTGGTGCTGCTTTCTAAAGCTACAAAATTCCCTGAAAACTGGAGAGCACCTAAAGAAATAAGAAATGTGAGAAATTAGTTCTTAGACTGTCTCTCAGCTCCTTATCAAAAAAATAATGAACTCTTGTGAACACATGTAGAGGTGAGCTGAGAGGAGGTGATCAGACGTTTGTGAAATACTCTTTCTGAAGGGGCAAGTACTGGTAGAGGAACTGAAAAAAAAAAAATAAAAAATTGTATTTGGGCCACATGCAAACAGCACATGCATGTATATTTCAAGTGTATCACACTGAATATGGAAAAACATTACACATTTCGTAGCTCAGTCAACAGCACCTATACCCTCTAAGGAACGGGTGGGATGGCAATTCAACTGGGTAATTGAGGAGAACTCAATAATACATATGACAAAGGACAAATGTCTGGACCAACATTTTGTACCTCTGAAGCCCTCATCTTGGCAACTGTAGGTAACCCTGATGCTTCACTGTCACGTAACAAACAGCTTTAAATAGCACCGTAGGAACATACAGTTACAGATTTTCTGAAGGGTGTGTGATAAAAAAAAGAAGTCCATAGCTTGGGATAATGAAAATTATTGTGTGTGTAGTCTGTTTTGCTTATTTCAATAGGACTACAATTATTAGCCATATCTTATAAAGAATGAATGTTCCACATGTCTTGCTAGAAAAACATGCCAATTTCTTCTTTCAGAAGGAAACATTAGAATTTCTCAGGGAAGATAAACATGGTGGCAGATAAGGGTCTACTCTCCTTCCTCATCTTGCATCATTCTCTGGTACATTTTAGAATATTTATCACTAGCTTGATGAATGCAGTTCAAAGGAACAGTGCAGAGGAGCTTCTGCTTTCATGCCATGTTACTTGGGAAAGATGGGATCCAGTAGAGGAGCTACATAGATAAGACACAGGAGACAGGAGTTTTGGACATAGATATGCCATATTTTCATTGCAGGGAAAGGCAGCTTACTTTCAGGCCTCTCTGCCTTAGGTTCATGATCAGACAAATGAGTGAGATAATACTGATTTTTATTTGGTCAGCACAGTCTACCTGTGCGTAGAAAATGCTGCTATTTTAGTGTTTTTAAACAGAATTACAGCTTAGATTACTTTGATGCAAGTAGTGTGTTCATCAGATTATTTGAAAAATTAAGAAAAAGCATATAGTGCAATTCTTGCCTTGTTCCCAAATCCCTGTTGTGGTCCAGGGCCTTATTTGGGTGACAGCCAGTATTAGCTGCTCAGTTCACAGAAAAATAAAAGTGTTAACAGGAGGTCATGTAAAACCATCCACAGTGGACATTCCTTCCTAACCCCTATTATAGCAACTGCTAGCTAATGATCTAGAGTATGACAATTTATTTCTCTCCCAAATGTCTGCAACTGCTTTACATCGTAAGTCCTAGATATTTAGACATTTTCATTAGCCACTTGTAGTCTTCCATGGAGTCGCCTCCTCCTTGAATATGATTAATTTTTAGTATTACAGTTAACATAGGATAGAAATTAAGTTGGGGTGCATAAGAGAATATGATTTATTGTGCAATATTATAGTAACCATTCCCTAAAAGACTGCATTGTACTCTATACATAAGACTTAAACATAGGAAAAATGCATTAATGCAAAATTTGCTTTTATGAGTTTCAATCCATCAGAATTGTCTGAATAGAATAATAAATATTTCTGACAACATAGCAACAACTGGATTCTGGAAACTGATACAGTTCTTATTTTAAGAACTAAGATCTTACTTACAGTCTGTAAGTGTTAATCAAAGAAGGAAGATGTTTTCCACAAAAGATAGTTTGAGTTTCCTTGGCAAAGGATAACAAATGTATGGACTATTAACTAGGCAAACCTCTTTTTTATTATTTGATGTAATACTGGGATAATGAAAGTATAGTTTTGACACAGTATATATGCTTCTCCACCTTCATAATCAAGCCAACTAAAAACTGGGGAGAGGAAAGTCAGGTATCTGTCGTCTCAGGTTTAGGCAGTGCAAGAATTTAAGATGCCGAACAGTTTTAGGCGGTCCTGTAGGCGGCACTCTTCCTAGCAAGAACTTCTGAGTCTGCGAGAAGAGCTGGAGGAGAGGACCATTGGCTGGAGCACTCGCTACTAGGTTTATGCTCCAAGTATTTCTAAAAAGATCTTTCGGCCCAGTGCGACGTGCGCTGTCAACGGCGCTTCTTTTGCCGCTGGTCTGCATCCACAGCAACGGAGCCTTTCCCAAGGGAGATACTCTCGGGGAAGGGAAGGGAGCCAAGGACGGTGGGAAGCCGTCCGCAAAGCGAGGGGAGACACCCTGTCCGTGTAGGTAGCAAGGGACCCCCCACCATTCACCCAGAGTGACACCCCCCAAAGTCAATGACGACCTCGACGCAAACCGTAAAGCGAAAGAGGAGCGAGGGGGCTCAAGCGGCGCCCCCCGCGCCCAGCCCGTCTTACCCGGCCTGGCTTTGAAGCTGCGGACCGTGTTGCCGTCGCCGGGCCGGCTCCCTTCCCGGTTGTACTTCTCGTAGAGCTTAAGCATGTGGACAGCTACCATGTCCTGAGCGATGCTGCCCAGCCCAGGGGGCGGCGAAGAGCCGCCGCGGGGGTCGCGGCCGGGGGCGGACGAGTCCGGGTCGGCCGGCGGCTGGACGGGGCAGGCGGGCGGGCTGCCGGCGCCCTCCCCCGCAGGAGAGCGGCAGCCCC
>VZRN01001324.1:210732-312480 GCA_013397935.1 Dasyornis broadbenti
GGCCAGGGAGGAGGAGGGAGGGTGGGGGCGGCCCCCCCCCCGCCGCTGATGCCGCCTCCGCCGGGCCAATCCCCGGGCCCGGGGGCGAGGAGCTGCGGGCCGGGGGTGGCGGAGCAGGGGCAGCTCCAGGGGTCCGGGTGCGGGGAAACTGCGGGAGGGCACGCTGCATTCCTCCAGCGTGCGGCTTCCCCGCTCCTTAAAGCGTAGCGGGAAAAGGATCTAAATTAATTAGCGCCCAGCCGCTGATGAGAGACACATGTCACCGCCGCCGCTGCGGCATCGAGCGCTGCGGCAGGACGGCACCTTTGGCTGCGTGCGCCAGCCGGGAGGTGGGGGGGCTTGAAAATAATTTCTGGAAAATGGAAGCAAATAGGTACCAAGCGGGCGGGCAGGCAGGCGGTGAGAGGACGGAAGGGTGAGTGGATGGCAAGGACAGCATGATAAGGAAAAGGCGCACACATAACGTGCCGAGAGTCGAAGAGTCTTTGCTGTTTCGGTCAGCAGAGCTGACAGTGCTGTCTTGTAAAGGCAACGCTGTGAACAGTGTTTATTTCTAGAACCCCGCAGAAAAGAGAAGTCCCCGTGCGTCTGTACTCTAGAAGATGCAGTGTGAACTAGCCAAGAGTGCAACAAGGGTCACTGATAATTCCAAGCCGATACTTAAATGGCAGGGGTTAAAGGGGCTGTGCATGGGTAAACTTTCGTCATTGGACTATTTCTATGTGTGATTTGAAGGAGGAGAATACTGGTGTGAATTTCTGAAGGATTTACATGGCTTAGGTCGGAGGGGGTTGATTTAAAAGTGAATGGTGCATGCTGCATGCTGCACTTATTCATTTCGTGACACAGGTAGTTCTGAACCATAGTCACCCAGTGGATATAAATGCTGGTATAATGAATAGCAGTTTTAAAGACAACCTATAAGGAGAGGGGTCTATTTTAAGGGAATTTGTTAATTTTGCCTCCTTTTTAAAAGCTTTTTCTCTAGTAGGCAAGACAGTTAACTTTTCTTGGAGAGAATACAATGCAGTAACTGAAAAATTGTTAGAAAAGAGCTACTGTTGCTGTGTATAACACAACTCTTTCGTGTTTTGTTTTTGTTTTTAACCTTGGAGTGTCAAATCGGAGCAGATACTACTGAAAGCCTCTGAACCACAACTTTGTAGTTTTTGCATCATGGCAAAGAAAGGTTTGATTCATTTTTAAAATTAGCACCAGGCCTCATTGCTCTGTGCCCTTTGAATGTGTGAAACAAACAATTTGCAAATACAAATTTGCCCAAATGTACATTGCTAAAGTATCAAACCTCCTATTAATTAATCTTTGCCTATAAGTAAGCCAAACTATCCTTTGATGCTTTTTTTTTTTCTCCATGGTAGCATGCTCATGACCTCCTCTGGGGGTGTGAGCGAACCTTTTGTTGTTTGTGGTTTTTGTCTGTACTGTTTCTATACAATCAAGGTCCTGTGAAAAGGAGGAAGAGGCAGCAGGAGGTAGAAACAAGCTGGGCTATTTTGGACCAATGTCCCATTAAAATGTTCTCTCTCTCCTTAACTCACTCCAAACTTCTATTCAGGCATACACTTTGTATCAGTCTTTAACCTGCACTAAAACCTGTAGGACACTGATACTTTGACATTGTTGGGAAAGAATTAAAGAATCAACCAGGGATGGCTAATATTTCTTGCCTTATTTTATTGCAGAACAGCAGGAATTCAAAGTCTTTAAAGCTCTGGTACTTTGACTCTTTTATGCAGCTGAGATGATGAAATAAAAATGTGTTTGGTAAAGGAATTCAAATTAGCACTGGGTCACATAATTCCCCTGTTCTGAATATGGCCAATCAATGACATCTCTAAGGCATCTAGAGGCAAGAGCTATGCAATTTCTGCTCATGCAGAATAATATTCCT
Source organism: Dasyornis broadbenti (assembly GCA_013397935.1). Taxonomy (NCBI): domain Eukaryota; kingdom Metazoa; phylum Chordata; class Aves; order Passeriformes; family Dasyornithidae; genus Dasyornis; species Dasyornis broadbenti. The sequence continues at coordinate 212,645 of VZRN01001324.1, forward strand.
AGCGTGGAAATTTCTGCTAATTAAAGCTCTTGCCAAGTGGAGTCTTTTTTTTTTTTTTCCTTTTTTCACCCCTTTTTTCTTTTTTTTTCTTTTTTTTGCTTCTTAAATAGCTCAAGTCAAAGCTTTGCAAGCCAGGTCTTGGAGAAAGTCTCCTTACAGTTACAGCAATGCAGAAGATTTTAAACTGCAGATCTAAGTTTCCTGCTAAAATCATTGTGATATAAATAGTGTAATGTACCCTTAATAACAGCTTATATGTGAAAAAGAAACCAAATAATGTTTTCTTAGGGAATTAGTGTTATCTTTACAAAGGAACTATTGTGACCTGTGCTTGTGTTTGGTTGAAGGAATATACACAGGAAATACACGAAAAGGGATATAGAGCACCAGGAGTAGTATCTATTCTTTTTGTTCTGTGGTAAAATAAATTATTAACTGTCTTTAGGATTACATCTATGTATATTAAAATAATTTTGCTTGACTCTTTACTTTTAATAATAAAGTCAGTAGCAGGGATAATAAAGCTTAAAACTCCAGGGAAGTTAGTGAAACATAAATTATTATTAAATTTGGGCTTCAGTCCAAATTTCTGGTTAATGCTTACTGTAGGACAGCTCGTTCATTTTTCCCTCAGAAAAATACCTCACTATGTATAATGCTGCACAATTAGCTAAGACTATTCCTTAAGTATGTAACTTATTAATTAGAAGTTAACTGAATGAAATGCAGTGGTCTGTAGGTTCTCATAGAATTTGGTGGCAGAACTCGAAAAAGCATTTTTACATTCTATCCAAAATCACATGGTGTGACAAGGATGTTATATGGTCAATGGTATATGGTCAGTAAAAAGGGCTTTTGTGTTTTGTTCAGTTTTCCTAAACAATAGTGAAATTATTTTAATACCCCCGAAAGAACAAAGGCATATAATGGTGTTTAGGTGTTAGAAGAAGCAGAATGCTGAGAGCTGATCCAGAGCTCTGGAAGGCTCTTAATGTTGAGAGAAGAGTTTGGTATATCAGGCAGAGAAAGCTTTTCCTCTTAAGAAGCAACACTAATTCTCTCAGTCCATCCCATCAGCTCAAAAACGAACTCTCACCTTGGATTTCCATTCTGGATCCATACTCTCTCATATTCCAGCCTATCACAAGAAGAAACTTTGCCCTGACAGGCTCTCTATCCTTCATCCTTAGTGACAACAGTATATTTTGTCTATCTTGCTAAGAAGCAAAAATTGCTTCTATTCACATTCTACCACTATATCAATGATGCATCATTACAGAAACAAAGGAATTAGGAACCAAGATGCACAGATGAAGTGCAATTTGTCCCACCCTACTGTAGATGTCCAACGTTGCTCAGATGGTCTGTCTTTGGCTTTTCATTGGCTACAAGAAATCTGTATCAGCTGACTGAGATATGCAGAGGATGAATTTCACTCCCTGAGGGTGGTTGTGTGAAGTAGAGAGCACCTTCCTGTTCAAGTTTCACTGGCAGTGATAGCACTATGCAGTCTCAGGATTAGTGATTTGCAAGTCTGGAGTTAGTTTCACTTTCCCTTTACACAATTGGCATGTACCAAGCATTGGCATATTAATCGCTTATCCCCATCAATAATGAAAATATCGTATCTATTACTTTTCTGGTTTTATCTCACTGACTTATTCTCCCTATTTCAGAACATGTTTTTTTGACAGGTCTCAGGAGCCAGACACTTGTGTTTCTACTTTGAGGTCCACCATTTATGCTTGTAATGAGGATGGCATAGACAATTATCAGCCAAGCATCTCCCATTATGTTGCTACCCAGAAGCTGCTACCCTCTGTGGGAGGATTTTCTCCATGCATAGGTTTCCAAGTGCAAAGATATCAGCTGGTATTTGCAGAAGTAGTAATTCTGTCATGTTACTAGGTACTGACCTGAAATGAAGACCATGTTTTGTTTTGCTTGGTTGGTTTGTTTTTTGTACAGCAGATACTTTCAACTTTTCAATGGCCCATGCACTACCATGTAGAGCTATTTAGGAAGAAAATTTTTTTTCCCATGAAGGGAAGAAAATTTTCCAGTGGAAATTCTGTTAGTAACCCATATTTGTTGAAAAGCTGATTCACCCAGGTTGGTTATTCTGCCTGAGAGCTCACCTGGACTGCAGTAACTCCTGTCACTGCTTGAGAGATCTCTCCTTGTTGTGAGAGGATAGTGCCTGGGATACCTTTCTTCCATGGGAGAAGGAAGCTACAGACCATGCAGGAGAATGAGAGCAGAAGGTAATCAGACAATTCAGATTGTGGCTGAAGCAAAAGTAGACAACTTTAGGGATGAAAAGGGGTGGTGGTGGTGGTGTTTAAATCCATTTTCCTGTTCAAAAGCAATTTTAGGGAAATAATTCAAGCAGCCCTAGGTCCTAGTCTTTAAGTTCCAGCCTGCAGCCTATAGAACTTTGAATTCCTAGTCTTTTCTGCGAGTTTGTTACCTGGACAGCAAAGACTTTTACTGAGGTCAGTGTTCAATACAAGTGCAGAATTCTGCCTGATGCACTCTGGCGGGATCCGTACCAGATGAGCTGCTCTAAACACTGGTGCTCATCACAAGGCATGCTTGCCAAACAAGTGGGAATGGGCTGTGGAAGAGATACCTTGGTGAGGCTGCAGCGTACCCTTGTATCCCCTGTGGCCAGCTGTGATCTGCATCTTCAGACTCCTGTTTACAAGTGGAATCTGAAGGCTGTGGAAAGAGGGTGGGGAAAGGCAGCAGCAGCTGGGAACCATCTATGACCGCAGCTGGTTTTGCAAAGATCTTCCTGCAGATTGCGTTGGGATCTTTCCAGGATTTTCTTGGTGCGAGTAGCGCTGCAGCCGAGAGAAGGATGTGTCGCGCCGAGCGCACGGGCGGTGCCCGCACACGGTGGCCTGGCTGAGCCGGGTCCCAGGCGGTGTCACGGGCACGGTGACCAGGAGGGGGCAGCCGTGTCCCGAAGGCAGGGCCCTGTCCTTGGGGAGACAGCCCCATGGTCCTGGGGCGTGTTCCCAGCCAACAACTCTGCCCGGCAGGCTCCTGTGTCTCCAGATGGAATATTCACAACCTTCTAATTCTTATGGTAGCCTTGGCTGAGCTGCTGCTTAGTGCTTGTGGGAGAACCGGGCCTAGTGAGTCCTTGGTGCTCACAAGTCTTCCCTGAGCTAAGCCAGCTGTATTAAGGATCCGTGCCTTCTTAATTGAAAGTGATAGAGTACTCACAAGAATTATGTTTTCATTAACATTTAAAGTTTACATGTTATTTTTATGTCAAATTTGTTGGGTTTTGGTTCCCCTGCAGATTTGAATACAGCTTCTTTTTACTTTGTACTGCAGTATGGTTTCTTCGCAAGAATTAGTGATTCGTGTGCTCTTCCCAGAAGTGTCAATGTTGCGATAATGAAGAAAAGCAACTATGAGTGTACTAAAGCCTGACTCGGGTCAGTGGTGTCCCTTCCACAGATGTAATTGAATATTGGTTTGGGTTTGGAACATATGAAGTGCTGTGGCACAGAAGGTTCTGCAGATATTTATGTGGAGCTGATCCTGCCCAGAGTAGTGGGAAGAATGAAATTATCTCCTGGAGAACCATAGTTCCTAAAAATTCTATAGTTCTATTAATGGAAAGGGTTCTAATAATAAAAAGGAATTTAATACTAAATATTACAGATCTGCTGTGACATTTCCTCCCTGTAAAAACTTACCAAGCATCTGTGTTTGACCCAAATACACTAAATCTATATTGCATTTTAAACTTTTCCTAGTCTGTATGAGATGCAGAAACATTTTCTTGCCTAGTTCTACTTATCTTCGAGGTCTTTGTTTCACCATCAGACACATGAGAATGTGTGCTGTTGCTATTACAATTGTCTGGATACATGCTGACATTCTTCCCTTAACCCTCCAAATACTGCAATACACATACTTTTAGGTGTATTCTTTCAGAATGTGAAGGTGTCTTCTTCAGGACAGATAACATGAGATTGAGAGATTTTGACAGGTTCCAAGCATTCTTTTGTTTGTTTGGTTGGTTGTTTTTTTTGTTTGTTTTTTTTTTTAAATTAAACTTCTGCAGGAAACACATAGTTCCAGGCAAAAGAGTAAATGCTGTACATCTTATTCCAAAAGCCCCCTTATTTTTTTTTTTTTTTTAGTATATCAGACTGTTCTTATGAGTATGGAATACTTTTGTGGTTTTGCTCTGAATGGCCATGATGGTCTGAGTCAAGGCAAGATTGGAGGTTAGAGGTAGTATTTTGTATTAGATAACTGGCACAGGCAGGCTGAAAGTTTTTTTTTTATTTTTTCAGCCATACTTGCAGGTCTAAAGAGAGCTATTGTCTCTATCTGCTTTGCTTCTGAATCCATGAAGCCTCTTCTCTTATTTCTCTTATAAGCAGTTACCTTCCTCTTCAGGCAATTCAACAATACAGAAGAATTTATTTCTCCAGATAGATCCTTTTTTTCATATTTTCTTGATCTACTGGTATCTTTCTCATGTCTTAGATTCAGCATTTTTGAGGGGAGAGACCAATACCTCTCACCTTTTGCTGAGAAAATCCTGTTCTGTCCTGTAACCTCCAGAAGAAATGTACATGACTGGATGAGTGCAGAACACTAGTTCTTGAGGATTTCACCATCAGCTGTCTCATTTGAAAGAGTTATTTAGGTTATCTTCCCATATTATATTCAATATGCTTTAAAAACCTAACAACCAACAGAAAGTACAACAGAGCTTAAAGTGGAGTTTTTATTCTGATTTCAATAGACAGAATCCCTGATGGTAAACAGAATTCACACATTGTGTATAAACTCACTCCACAGATCACTGCTGTGTAGTTTGTGTCCATGTGGGTATTTCATTTATTATAGAAGAATACTAAGGAGATGTTTTCTGTTTTTCTGTTATAGTAAGTCATGGGCCAAAATTTAGTGTCACTATATTAACTTTGGAGTTGCACCCAAGATGAATTTGGCCCTGTCAGTTGTTAAATTCTTGCTATGATTGATCTCAGCTTACTCAGAAAGGGAGCATGCCAGACTAGCAACCACAGAAATCATCAGTTGAAACTCCACCAAAATTCTCATTCCCTGTAAATTGAAAAATTAAGCTTTGAAATAAGATGCTTTGTTCTTCAATCTCACACTAACTTTTCATTAACATTATATAACTCTCAAGCTATTAGGAAGATGACAATTAAAACAGAACAGTTTGAAGTATTTGAGTAGAGAAAAATAGGAATATCATTCTAAGTTGTTGCACTAGTCCTTGGCATCTTGTGGCATATAATCGCTGATATTCTCAGTTGTAAATTTTATTGCCCTTCACCCCCATTGTTCCTAGGTGTACGCAGATACAAATAAAATAAGGCCTATTCTTGGCATATTTGTTATATGAATCTAAAACCATCTGTTACAGAATCATAGGATATTTTGGGTTGAAAAGGACCTTTAAGATCCTATCTGTAGGAATGGAACAATAAGAACACATGCCCAGCTCTTTCTCCCAAACTCTATGCAGAGGGATTTTTTCCTCAGAAAGAAGAAACACCAGAAATTCCATGAGACTCACTTGGAACTGCTTTATAGCAAATTAATCAAAAAAGCTTGTAGATAAATATTGGAGCAGAAGAATTATGATGCTAATGGTGTTTTTCTTTTCAATACTGGGAGGTATAATTGCATATGACTTCAATAAATTTCTATTCTGAAAAGTTCTTCTTCTAACGTAACTTTTTAGATAATCAGCACATCAGTGGAACAAAAGGAACAAACAGATACTTAAAAATCTGCCATCAGTAATTGGTGGGTGAGTCAATATTGGATTAAAAGGACACTGATCTAATGGCATGCCAATTCTTTTATTCGTCCATTATGGCATTGCACGTTCATGCTAGTGATTTCCACATCAAATAGTTATGTCCACTTTTCCAGCACCAGTGAGTTTCTGTAAGCAAACTGTACTGTGTTCCTGGTGGGGGTGGGTAGGACACACTTTACTAACTCATGCTAATATGATATTAGTCTTATCAATATTATTTTTAAATAGGCATAACCTCTCCATTCCTAACAAGTATAGGCATAAAGCTGCTAAATATTTTTCTTTTTTATTTAATCTCTAATGTCCAAAAATATGAAATACAGGGAACAAGTTATTTTACTTGAAATTACTACTTTTTAGAGGGGGAAGCTAGGATGAAAATACCTCATGCATTAATAATGTTCTGCATTGTTTTGTGGTTTTTTGGTCCTATATTCCAAGTTTTAATACATTCATAAGAAAATAATGCCTGTGTAATTTCATAAATACAATGTTTGCAGAAGCAGCATGGAGTAGCTGTGTCAAATCTGCTAATTTCCTGTCACTGAGAAGGTTTATGGAGCCTTTTTCCTGAAAGACCCTGAAGCACTAGAAGAGATATGTGCTCTTAGAGGCTGGAGCTTTTCATGTTCATGAAAAATGATAAAATTGAGCCTTCTGTGGGACAGGAGCATAGAATGGATGGTCTTCTGGTATTCCACCCGGCTCAATTTCTTCTGCATCATTTGCAAATGGAAAAAATCAGTCTTATCCAGCCTTGTATTTACAAACAGAAAGACTGATATGTACCAGTCTGTATAGTGAAACTTGACAAAGCTGTTTGCAAAGAAGTGAATTTGCTAAGTAAATTCCCATTTCAGCATTTATTACTGTAATAAGATGCTAGCAGTAGCAGGTATAGACACTTCATGTGTGGTGTGACTGAGCCCAACAGAACCACGTTAAGCGCTTTGTAAACTCCAGACCTTCAGTAAGATCTCTATCTCCTGGTGCAGTTATCGCCATGTCATTTTAATAAAGATGTCAACAGCTGTGCTGATTAAATTAAATGTTAAATCTGATTTAAGTACTTCATCTGACTTGGTCTTTAATCATGAGCTTCTCTAGATGGATTCTGAAGTGAAGAATAAGTTACTTGCATGAAAAGAAGGGATCTCAAAACTGCTAAATTTATTAACAGTTCTAAAGTAAATACAATACCTCATTTTAAATATTTTATAAGTAATTTCTGATTGTGAGTGATACTCTTATGGACCCTTTTCTCACACTTTCCCATCAGACAGGTGTAAGATTTGCCTGGTTCATTCAAAATCAGTTCAATAAAGCATTAGCTGCAATTCTTTGGCAGCATAACACCTTCAAGGGATTTCAGGAGATGGAGGTTCCTTCAGTGCTATTTCAAACAGCAGAAAAAAACTCTGCATAATGAGAGGCTACTGAAACCCTCATCAGCTTTTTCTAAATGCATTTTTGAGGTGTAGCACAGTTTCTTTTATGAAAAGAAAAGATAATATGTAGTGACTTGTTGGTGTTTCTGGTTTTTTTAATATATAAATTTCAAACAAATAAGAAAGTTCCATACCCATAAAAATAATTTAATTTCTTTGTTAATATTTTAAAGTATTTTAAAAACAAATGGAAGACATATCTGAACTCTGTTGCTCAGTATACCATGGTATGGCATTATGGTCCTAAGGTGATATAGCACAACCTGTATAGGTTTGAATGGGTATTCTACACTTTTATTATGAGCATCTGAGTGTTTCCCAGAGCTCCACTAGAGAAACAGGCATTAGCTAATGAAGTATTGAGATGGGCAAAGAGTGCAGTAGGCTTCTGGCTTCACCAAGGTCTGACCTTGGTGGTTCTGCTCAGTGAGACAGATGTAGAGCAATGAAGCAATGTGTTCTGAAATTGGAAAGGGCTGCAACAGGCAGTAAAAGTTTGTAGTCAAACAAAGCTCTAAGCTTCTACTTTGTGTTTTTGGTGGGTCAGGCTCCTTCCGTAGGAGCTGAAAGCAGCCATGGTGCCACAATGTCCCAGAGCTGGGAGTCAGAGACCTAGTAAAGTGACTCAGCAGGGTTGCACTGGAGCAGAGGCAGCTTCCAGCAACCCTGTCTTTAGTGAGGAGTGTCAAGTTTTTATGAGCATTGTTACATTTTTATAGTTTAATGGGTTTTACTATTAAAGTATAACAAAGCACGTTAAAAATGTGCCATGGCTCATTTCCATGCTCAGTAGCAAGTCCTTGCTATCTGCAGTGTGGGCCCCTAGGAAATATTAAATAACAAAGATGATCTTAATACATCTTTCTTATCCACTTTAATCATCTCGGCCTCTTTTTAGTTAAAAAGAGTCTTAATTTGAGACATGTTTTATTCAGCTTCAAAGCTCTCAGCACAGTGGCTGGTCTGGAATTGACACCTATGGTTGACTTCTCCAGGAAAAGAAGATGGTAGTTTGTATAAATAGTGCAGATGAGAGATCATTAGAAAATGTGTTTTGAATGTCACTCATAGAAACTAAGGAGCACTGGATTAAAGTGCAGGGTGAAGAGTTTCAGTAAAGAAGCAGTAAAGAAAAGAATACAGTTAAGAAAGTAGCTAGGAAAGCAACTAAGCCGACACTGAAAGTTTGACAGAATGGAGAATGGTGTATTGGTTTTAAAAGGCAGTGCTGACATATTCAGTTATAAGAACACGAAGGTAGATCCAGGCTACAGTCCAAAAGAAGTTTAGTGTAGCAGCAGAATTCGCTCTGGCTACAGGCCATGAGATCTATAAATCACTAACTACTGTTAGATTGAGATGGGCAGTACTCCCAAGGATGGCACTTCCAAGTGTTGCACAGAGCATGGTAGGACACTGAAGATGACAGGAACTCCAACACTGAAACTAGGCAGGCGAACAGGTACTTCAAGGACAATGGAGAATATGGTGCACAATATGGAAAGCAGTTCCTTAGGGTAGATGAGGGGCAGCACTGACATTTTCATGTTTGTGGATGTAAGATAGAGTGCTCTGTAAGGATGTTTGTTTGAATTTCTTTCTGCATTTATAGAGAAAAGTTCAAAAGTATGATAATTCAGTTAAAATCTCACATGGGAATTTTAAATGCCTTTTATTTCTATTAAACTGAAACCTGTAAGGCAGCTTAAAGCTAGTGGAGCGTCTGTGTACTTCTTTTTGAAAAAGGTATTTAGATGACTTAAGGTGTTTCTGTATCTGTGGCATTTTCAGAAGGAAGTTGTATCTTTATCAGGAATTTTGGAAAATCTTACTAGGTGCTAATCAAAATTGTTTCATGCCTAAAAATGATTATAATTGGGTTCCTTGTGACCTTTAGGATCAAAGTGCTTTGGGAAAGTAAAGTATTTTAGTATTATTTACTGCCTTCACTTAATTTGCTCAAATGTTTTATAAGTTCTTGAAAGCCACTGAAGGGTTATTGCAACATGATCTAGACCTGGAATAAATCCACTGATGATGATGCATTCAAAGGGATATATTTACCACAAGGCATTCCAGTACTTGCCAGTGGTCCCTTGTCCCCCAAAAAAGTTTGTTGCTACATTAATCTTCCTGCTAATAGTCTGTATTTAATATCCCTCGCACTCATGATTCAGAGAACACAAATTCATCATGGGGTTATTTATGATTGCCAAGGGAACTCTACTCATTCTTTGCTCCTTAGTCCTAGAGAAGAAATTAGGATTCTAGTAAACTATTCTGAAGGAAGCTGGTAAGTTCAGTGATTCTGCTTCATGAGCCACAAGTTACAGGAACTCTTAACAGCATCAAAGAGTTATAATAAATATCACTGAAAATGTATTGCAGATGATTGTTAAGTAATCCCTGTTTCATTGCAGTGAAAAGTGGTTCAACAGTACAATGAAGAGCGTAGAAAATCCTACTAGTGACAGGACATACAGCCTTTTTGAGATTCTAGAATGGTAGCTAACTTTCCATGAGAAGCAAGTAATCACAAGTGACAAGGATGCTAGCTGGAAAATTTTAAAAGCTTCCACCCAAGGAAGGAATGAGAAGGACCAGTTATGCATCAGGTTTCTCAAAGGAAGGTGTCCCTGCTTGATGGGAAAGAGGAGAAAGAAGCCTATTCTTTTATTTCACCGTGGAGTAGGAGCTGGGATAAGGAGAGGTAGGAAGAAGTGAGGCAGAGAATGCCATGGGATTGAATGATGAAAGGGATGATACAATATGATATTGGTGCAATGCAGGGAGAGAAGCTGCTTAGAATTAATATGATAATTTCCTTTATCCATAAGGATTGAGAAGGTGTATATACTACGATGTCACAAGTAAAGCAGAAGAAATGCCATGATGCTGATGTTACAGACCTGTTGAAAGGTCTATAAAGACCTCCTCTAGAAAGACCTCATCTTAGTTGAAAGTGAGTAGCTTGGAAAGGTTGTCTGCTAACAGTGGCATTTTTGTTGAGCCTCAAACTCTCCTTCTAAAGATTTCAAAGTCCCATTAAAATATCTGAATTGTTAGAGTGAAGAGATTCAAAGTTCCATTGAGATCTAATTCTCCAAATTTCTTTCCAACTTTCCTAACATATATATAAATATATATCCTCTCCAACTTCTTCGCTATATATTCTTTTCAGCTTTTCCATCAGAATCTGTGTGGAGGCTTCAGTTAGATTTCAGTAAAGTTTTTTGTTGAGCTGAATTAATCTAATTCTTCTGCTTATTTTTAGCATGAAAAGTTTTTGCCTTTTCCTTTCCTATAACTGCTGTAGAATTTTCCATGCAATATAATTTACTTTTATGCCAGTTAAATTTGTACAGTTTACTTGATATGCTTAACAACAAAGGACTAATGTGAGTAAGCATTCATTCCTCTTATTGTTGTTACACTGTGCATGTCAAGGAGTTATTTAAGTAGGACTGATTTCTGTAGAATCTGGATGTGACTGCTGGTGACCCCCACAGTTTAAAGCTACAGTTAATTGGAAAGATGAGGCATCTGGCTTTTTCATATCCAGCATTACATGAGATGGATTCACAGATAACTAAGTTCAATGACTGAAACTGGATCTTGTGAATATCCCTAAGGATGGGAAATTATAGCAACCTAAATGTAATTAGTTTAGTGTTAGTGACCATTCCACGTCTCCATTCACTGGTTCCATGGCGGCATTGAAAGTGAAATTGAAGCTAAACGTGATGAAACTGTCATGCTAACAATGTCAGTACCACCAATGTATCACGTATATTGTAGTCTTCCTGTGACATGTAATGCATAACATGATGGATGCACCTTACATCCATCAGCTGTTTACAGTCCCCTGTCCCATGCCAGGCAGCTTGCACATCCATACATCTTGCAGCTTGTGCACTCCATTAACACACCAATACAGAACTGCTGTGTTAGCACACAGTAACACAGAATTACTGAGGCCATTTCATTCACTTGTAAAGCAAAACAGTGAATCACTTTCATTGAATATTTCCGCCCTTCAGATAGGGAGTACTGTTTGTGCTGTCTGCATATATACAAAGTGATTTCCCATCTTTTCTGTATCAAAAACTAATTCAGTACAGAAAATACTCTTGTACACATATACAAACATACTTTCATACCTATATCACGTATTTTGCATAGCAGTGTTTGTTAAAAAAAAGTCTCTGTGTGTCTTTCTTTTCATATTCACCTTAAAATGAAATGGAAAAAGCTGCCTTTGCAAGGAATTTTTATTGGCGAAGCGTATCATTTACTTTGGCTCCATAAATCAACATGCAGTCATGTTGCAAAATATGGGTAGCCCATTTAGAAATATTCCATCAGGAGGTATAGAGGTACAGTATATTATACGTGCTGTTTCAAATAAATAGCATTCTCAATTCCTGTTCATCTGTATATAATATATTTTATTGCAATGTGGTGCTTTCCATCAAGTTAGTTAATTTTGTTTCTGCAATTCAAGATGTAATTGATCACTACAGTACTTGCCCTTGGGACAAAGTATCTTTTTATCCAGTGTGTTGTTTCAACTTTTTACCATTCTTTAAAAAATATTCTATATGAAATATTGTAGCCTGTGCAATAAGTTTTATAGATTTTTCTAAATTATTTTTTTCTATTTTCAGCATATGTATGTAGTCTGCAATATATACTACACATGTCCTTCTGTTCTCTATCTACATTTTGCTTTGCAAAAAGATGCATTTGAACAAAATCTACATGAAGTTTGTGGATGATTTCAGTTAGCTTAGATCACAAGGCACATTACTTAATTTTGTGTTTAGTGTCTTGTTGTTTTCATAGAGCTACTCAAATAGAGAGCAATGCAGAGCTGGGTTTTCAATTTCAAGATAGAATTAATTTTATTTATAAAATTTTTCTATTTGACTTTTAAACGCTTGTAAATATTTTACACATTTACACATTTATACTGAAAGCTCAGTACTTGGCATTAGGGAGTATGTCTGTAAAACACCAGGTGATATGCTGGGAAGATCTGAATGGGAACAATTTATGTGATTAGGTGTGTTCTGTGGACTTAAAATTATAGCTCTATCTATCTAAAATAGGTTTTCTAAGAAATTCCATTGAAAATTTAAACAGGCATGAAAAAAATAGAACAATGATGGGTTTAGTTACTTTTGAATTCATATTTGCCCAACTGATTGAAGTAAAATAATTGGAAAAAATATATAGGTATATGTTAAAATTTCCCTGCACAATGCACTTAAATTTGGAGATAATCGAAACTCGTATTGCTGTACCAAACTGAAGAGAAGGGCTTTCTCTTCACAGAGAAAATTATATAAAATTATTTTAATATTAAGATCATAAATTACTTCAGAAATGAGTTACCTAATGCACATATGCATCACTATTACAGCCAATAGATAATGGTGGAAATTCCAGAAATATTGTTTAGGTATTAAAGTTTAGACCTCAGTAAGGCAAAGTCCATGTGGTTTTGTGTTTGCCTTTTCTTAGGATTTTTATCAATTGAGCCCTTAAAAAGAATATTCATAAATCAAGAAGTTAGTTGAAAATAGTTACCTTATGTACAATCAGCTTTGAATTTAAATGGATGGTATTTATGATTGGGGTGCTCAGTCACATTTCTGATTCCTGAAATCTGTGTTTTTAAGCAACTGGGACATAATTAGTGCAGCATGAATTACAATAACAGATCTTCAGTAAAAAGTGAAGTCTCTTGTTAATAGTAATGAAAACAAAATTATATTACATTCTGAACAATTCTATTTCCAGTGTACTTCCAAGGCTAAAGAAAAATGCCTATGTAGTAGAAAGCTTGTATGCTTTAATAGCAGTGTATGAGCAGGAAGAGTTTCTAAAAAATGTTCCAGAGTAAACATTAGTGATTTCCCCTTTGAAAAGCCCTAGTAGAATAGCCTGAATGTTTCTTTAAATGTTACTGGTGCAGCTTAGCCAGTAACATTTTCTCCATTGAACCACATACTTAGCACTGGAAGTTTCTTGCCAGTGCAACTTTACTGTGTGGCTATAAATTGTCTTGTGCTTTAATGCATTGCATACATCCACATTTCTTCTCTGAGACTGACGAGTGGAAGAAACTGGAAAAGTCTCTTTATCAGGTGACTACAAGTGTGTACTCAGAGCATTAAGCTTGAGGTCTGGTGTACTCAAAATCAACAATGATTTGTAATGTTCCTCTTTCAAATAGTACTGAACTCTCAAACTAGCCCATGGAAGTGTATTCATTAAAGAAATGTTACAACACTTACCCAATACTTTAAGACTCTTTAGGATTATTTTAATTCATTCTCAACAAATACTGGCTGGCCTGTGTGCTTACAATCCTTGACAGCACTTGGAGGTCTTCACTCACCTATGTGTACATGATGAGCTGGGGACTGTATTTGTGTGTTCTTACTTTGGCATTTGATTTTGCTTCTGTAGATAAGATTCATGGGCTACTTTGTTCTTACCTGTTGTGGCTTCCTGTCTTTTCACTATGTTTTTGAGGTGAAACTGGAGTAGTCTCTTCAAGATGTTTTCCTGACTCTTCTGGCTGTGATTAGAGAACTGAGGATTCCTTTTTTTCTTTGTCCACTTCTCATCAAGTGGTTCACAATGTGCATCCATAATCATTACCTGTTGATTGATGTCACCATTTAACAGCAGCACGTATGTTATATAATTTTCATTATTCAAGGAAAATGCGTTGCCAGCAAGAATCACAGAATTTAAGGTTTGGAAAGTAATACTTTATTTTGTAACAAAATATTTCAGGAATATATCTTGATGTTATGTGTCCTCCATTACTTCATAAAAATTCATTATTATTCGAATATACCATCATATAGTTAGACTGTTGCTTTTAACATAATCCTGTGAATCATTATTCTTCTTCTGAGCTTCTAAAACTAGAAATTCTTTCTGTCCTTCAGGTGCTACAGGAATCTTGAACTGTTTATAATATGAATGGTAGAAATCTACTTTTATGCTTATGTTCATGACAGTTGTATGTTGTTATCACTGTCAAACAATTGCACATTGTAAGCATGTTTTGTACATTAACAATGAAGGTAGAAGTTACGTGTGTTGGAAATTGTTTAAATATTTGGGGAAAAAGAAAGGAATAGATATTGTGGGCATGTAACTGAAGGATGCCAAATGTAGAAGGAATTTGCATTTACAGTTCTGGTGTTGACGCTGAGGATTCTCTTTGGAAAGAGAGGAGTTGGAAAGCTAGTGAAAACCGGAAATGGCTGGAGAATGAGTTTGAAATCAGAATAAAGAATTAGGCGAGGTGCCTCAGAGACTGCAAAGGGAAGTCTGAAAGGATAAGGTGCTGGGTCAAGGATTCAGAGGACCTTCATTTTGTAATCATCTGCCTCATTCCTTTTTTTGCAATAAATGAGGCAGTTATTGCAACAAATTTTTGTATAAATTTGCTATGCAGTCTTCCTAGAACAGGTCTGCTTTGAGCATCGAATTGATTAAAAAACTATAGAGGTGAATTTAGATTATCTCAGCAGGTATTTATGTACAGGGCTAGAATTCAGGATGAGCAGGCAAACTGAATTACAGTATTTATACATATCTGCTGTTTGACTTATTATACTTTAATAATACTTTTAAAATTATTTTTTCTGCATGTATTAAGGACACATACCCATTCACATAGTGAAATTCAGGTATACACAGACTGGATAAATGGGCACACCAAAGGAAGGATGTGCACATAGGCCTAGATGTTCTCAAAAGCAGGAGGACATAGGGCCATGTATACATGTGCACATTAGAAGCAAATTCACATACTCCAAATGGGAGCCACATGACCATGAACAGCATCGCATGAATACACACATAGATACCTACACACCACGGTTCCCTTCACAGCTGTACAAAATGACAGAAAGGCCTGGAGCTGTGCAAACACCATTAAAAGGCATCCACACAGCCATGACTGTCTCAGGCTGGAAAAAAGGGAATACTGAAAAATACTGTCTGGGGGAACAAAACAGGAGAGTCAACCCATCAAATGTCTGGAACTAAAATAATGCCAGAGAGCATACCCCAGCCAAAATCACTGCCAGCAGCTAAGTTGGTCACACAGCAAGAGCAGTCATCCACACATACATATGCTGCAAGAAAAATATCCACCGCCTGCCAGCTGGCTACTAGCAACCATGACGTGTGTGTGTGTGTGGCCAGTGTGTTGGCACCAGTATTGGAAGAGGAAGAGGAGTGGAAAGAAAGGAAACAGCAATAGGAAATCAGTAACAACAGAGGTAAAATGGAATCAGTGCTCCCAGTCAAAACATTTGTTTAATAGAAACAGAAGTCTGGAATGTGTACAATTTATGTTTTACACAGTGAAAGGTCCTGGTCATGTGTGAAACTTCAACCTTCTTGGGTAGCAGGAGGTCCTGTGTGTGTGAAGCCCATTGCTTCACTTAGCACACATCAGATGTCTTGAAAATGCCAAACAATGAAACAGGTGGCTAATTGGCGTCTATCTTTTCAAGTCCTACAATAGGTTCCTTCATTTGGTCACGTGGTGAGAAGAGGATGCTCAGTCAGGCCTCCTGGATGGTGATCTAGACTTTCCCTGAAGTGTTGTGTTATCTTGGGTGACTCATTCATGGTTTTTGTGTCTAAGTCTGCTATGCGTAAAATAGGGGTGATAATGCCTATTTATGTCTTAAGGGTTCAGGAAGATCAAAAGAATGGATGTAAAACTCCTTAAGATTCAAGAAAGTAGAGAAAAGCAGAGTAGCAAATGAAGTTCCTGAAATCTGTCTGTAAGTCAGGCACAGTGTTGCAAGGCAGATTTGAGTGAAAACAGCATTTCATGGGAATCAAATTCCATTTTTATGCTGATGCCATATCTCCTGTGCTTTGTTACTATAGTTTTCAGTATAGTACAATATTTTTTCCCCTCAGTTTCACGCTATTACTTTATGGCATCTCCACACCTAAACTTTGAAAAAAACAAATTTGATCTTTTTAATTTTGGCATTTTCATACTTTCTCTGAATAGCTTGTATCTGGTTTTGTTCTGTTGTTCTTCCCTTTGCCTTCTGACCACACTTCTTTAGAACTCTAAATCCTTAAGGAATCTAATCCAATTAAGCTAACTGTTTATGTATTCATCCCTAGGGGATAAGCTTTAACTGGAAACTCATTTAATCGTATATTCTTATTTAGGTTAGTATAAGTTTTTGCGTTAACTTGATTTAATGTTGTGTTTCCTTCACTCTCAGCTCATAAGGAACTGTTACAAACCAACCATAGTGGGAATCCTTTAGGCCATGCCATGCTGCGTGTCTTGGCTTCTCCTGTGTCAGGAGACATAGCTTTAAGCTGGTCAAATCACTTATCTACCCAGACACCCACTGAGACAAGTGTGGTTTTGGCCAGAAATTAAATTCAAGATCTAAGAACACAGATAAATTTCTCTTGAAATGGTAAGCACAATAAATTTTGTTTCCAAGACAGTCATGTATTTTTAACAAAAAAACATTTCAACAAAAAGTTACAGACCAGCAGTATACTAGTTTTTTACCGTGGGTGTTTACCTCATGGGCTAAATGTAGAGCTGGTCAGAATTTCTCTGTGAGATATTTTGTCATCAGTCAGTGTCATTTCAGAAAACTAATATGTGCAGGTTGTTGATTTTGACAATATACATTTAAGAGCATAAAGAGGATGAAGCACTTTTGTGGGAATGAATGTTGTTTGGTATAACTGAATTTTCTATTCAAATGTATTTTCTCTTGAATTTTTTGTCATCCAATGATATTTCATCATAGTGCATCATAGCCCCCTTGGGAACTACATGGGAATGATTCTTCTGAGGAGATGCTTTTCTGGCTGAATGAAGGCAAGTATGTATCTGCTTTGCCCATTTTTTGAGTCCAATTCAGAAGCCATTTGCTGGTGGTAAGAAGCAAGATGTATTAACTCAGGCTTGATGCCATATTCATATGGTTACATGGCTTTCGGAGAAAACTGGCTGCTCTCTGGCTTGTGTGAAGTATGATAGAGTAAAAATCCCAACTGTCTGCACCTATGCATCTGGACATACCCAAAATCTGCTTAGAGAAACAAGTTGTAATTCACTGCTTAGTAAACTTTCTTCATCATTCTTCAGCTTCACTTCTTACTTGTGTATTAGAGGTTATCTTCATTCTTGCGGTGTTCCTCTCATGCCTGTTGTTAATGTACCCCGAAAATTTTATTTAGAAGTAAAAACTATAGGGCTGATCAAGGTTTCTTCATTAAATTATTATAATAAAAACTGAATTTACATCCAGTTGAGAATATTAATGAAAAAATGCTGGTTTGACTAGAAAAGAATTTAAGTGAAGAGTCATAAATCAAAAATTCTAACAAACCCTAAAATAGTTCAGGAGGAATGTCGCTCTTCTGGAAGAGCTTTGATGTCCAATTTAGTTTTATAGATGTTTATGTATTTATAAATATGCATATTTTTGTAATTGGATTTTCAGCAAAGTAAATAAAATACCCAAAGGGAAAAAAATCCTTCAAATTGTTGCTGGTCAAAACCTGATCACTGAAAAAACTACATTAGACAGAAAATGCTTGGACAAGTTGCAGATTACTATGAGCTTATAATTTTTTTCTCTTAATCAGTCTACTAAATTTGAGTCCATTTAGGGAGAATGTGTTAAGCTGAAATGAAGTTAAATATTGTAAGTTGTTTTATGTGAAGAGTATCTGTATGACTTTTAAGGTGTTTGAGCCTAGAAGATAATACTGGTTAAAGCTGAGAGCTAGGTATGCTTTATCCATGATTTGCTTTTGTTCGTAGGTTAGAAACTTCTCAGTACATTAATCAGTTTTCCAAGCAAGCTAAGTAGGATGATCTGGGAACTTTATCATCCTGTTTAACACAAAAATTTTTACTCTGTTGTCCTGAACCTACAGTCATATTTTGTCCCTCTGAAGTCAAAACATTCTCCTGTGGATAAAGTGGCCTGCCACAAAGAACCTTTTCAGGAGGAGATTTCAGACTCCCTTTGAACATAACATATTTTTCTGAAGTTAAAGCACTTAGTATTTGTCCAAGTGAAAGGAAAGTGGTGCTAGAAATGCAGCGTATAGGAGTAAAGCTGTGTCACTAGTGACCAGTGGGGGCCAATAGTACATTACCAGACAAAACTGTGCTGCTGAGAGCTGAAGAGAAGTCTTGAAGCGTATTTCCCAGAGGCTCCAGGTCCCTGAAGATGCCTTACCAGATGGTAAAGGCAGTTCCAATCAGTCATCAAAGCTGCTTCCTGTAGAAAATGCCGGAAATACTTGTGGTGTATTGAGGGGAACTGGTAGACAGCAGGAGAGTTGCCAGTTCCACTTTGGAAGTAAACGTCTTGGGCTTGGTTCTGCTTCTGACTTTCTGACATGGCTCCTTCTCAGCTGGAGACATTCCCCATTAATCATCTTGGCCTGAGTGTACAAGATGACTTTTTAAAAGGCTGGTTCAGTGCCTCACATCTTTCAGAGTGGGCATGGGGAGTTTGTTGGCAAAACAGGAGGCAGAAACGGAAATACAGTACCTAGCACTGTACTAGGCGAGTCCCTGGGGCCCTTACATACTGTTACAGTACAAATTAAAGCTGTCTTAATACCAGCCTAGTTAATTCAGCAGTATGTGTGTGGGAATTTCAGCTAAGTTATCAACAGTTCATCTTGAACATCCTTCACACTTCTTGGGATGATTATACTAAAGACAGAATACTGATCTGGTACCACGTGGTGGCAGAACTGTCTAAAAGAAGTAAGATCAGTTCTGGTTCATTCAATTCCAGATATGACTTGCAGGCTATTTGTAACCATGATGGTGGTGAACTTCAAAGGCAGAAAGGGCTAAGCATCCCACTTGAAGCTTCACCAAGCTGTAGAAAGTAATCGGCTTGAATCGTAAATGATTGATGAATCATATGATTTTACAGAATTATGGATTTTTCTGTTCATAGCACAGACTTAGATAACTACTTGGTGATGATTATGGTGCAGAGCTGCCAGTTTAGGATGAAATAGTCATTCCCTGGTATCAAAAGCTGTTTTGTAGGCTCTGAACAGAATCCAAATTTGAAGAGGTTCATACTGAAAAAACATTGAGATAAATGTATCATTTGTCCCTGCAAGGTAGATTTCAGCTGAGCATGTTTATTCCATGCTGTCCTTAAAATGCAGACAACGTCTTCACATTGGTGTCGATAGTGTCTTTAAGACGTGCAACTGAATCTCAGATGACAGTCTGGCAAGACAGTACATAAAATGCTAGGCCCAGGAAGAAAGCTTACCCTAAGGTTCATATTTCAGTCCATTTTACCAACAAATCCAAGCCCTGGGAAAGAGGTGAATATTCAGAGTGTACAATTCCAGTTTCCTGTGTCCTTTCCCACAAGTGAATGAGAGATACAGAGCATTACAATTGCCTCTGTGAAATTCAGCACTTGTTAAATAGTCTGAGGCACTGAATCTGTGTGGGCTGGTGAACAAACTAAAGCTGAAGTGAGTATTTCTATTCCTTGAATGAATTGGAAAAATCGAAAGGATCAGATTTAATTGAGAGCAGATGCTTCTTCTTCACACCTTGAAAAAACATATCATAAAAAGAAAGGAGAGAATGCAGTTTCAGGGGAAGGGCCGATCAGTCCCGTCCTTATGGCATGTTGCATCCAGTCCAGATAAGGATGTTAGACAAGACTGTGTTAAGTTCTGCCATATACTCAATGTGTAACTTTAGGGACATAATTCAACCTCTTCATCCTTCTGTTCTCCAGGCACTGAATCTTTTCTTTGCTCACAGATATTCCAAACTCTGGAGAGGGGCAATAGTTTCTATTTAGCACCAAATACACCATGAGTTTCTGGGTGTCAGAGTAATAAAATTGTAATATGTTCTTCTGAAAAAGCTTGTAGATGAAGGATATTGTTTCAGTTGATGCTCTAATCTAAGTAATCGCTTTCTCTCTGCAGGAGCTTTATTCTTCTATTGGCTATAGAGAGCCTGAGAATATGAGTCAATTAATTTAATCTGATGTTTGGCTTTGTTTATACCTCCTGTAGTTCTTATGAGTTCTGAAAAGTCAGTTGTACTCTGTATTCTACTCAGTGCTGCAAAGACTTGCATCTCTACCTATGTTCATTTTTGCTCACGTGCTCATTTCACAAATCAGTGACCACCCGCCTCTGAATTTTCAAGGTGAAGATTGAACTGAATCTTGCTATATAGTCTTTCCAACCCTGGACCACCCACTTATCCTGGATCCTTTAAAACAAACAGACAAAACATCTAACTTCTTTGTTCACCCTCAACTTAGCTGGTATTATTTTACAAGCATAATCTTGTTTAATACCTGATAATTAATGGTAATAGCCTTTTAACTTCTGCAGCTGTCAAAACCACACATCTCCAGCAAAAGCATAAAGAATATTAGGTATCCAGGCGGTAGGCTGCATTATCCCTCCAGTTTGTCTCAGCTAAGAAAAATATCTCCATGATGTAAGTCACATAACTTTGGTTCTTGTTACTGATGAAATTCATGTGGGGTGGATGGTTTTTTTTTTTTTAATGATCTCAATCCTTTAAGCATCTAACAAAGGCATCAAGGCAGACAGCTTCATAAAGGAAAAGGACACTTCTCTGCTTTATGCCTTTTCTTTTAAAGAGGATCCAAGGAGGGCAGAGGAAACTATACAGCAGTCTCCACTAGAAACATGACACATAGTCTTTAGTTTACTGTTCTGTTTGTCACATGCCAGTATGCAGAATGTGGGATGTTATAAAGATCTTGGAAACAAGCTGCAAACCCTACAGCTATTGTACCATTTTAAATCTCTGCCCCCACAGCTGGACCCCAGATCATAATAGAACAAAAGACCTTTCCACATATTCTCTATGTGTCTGCAACACAGCTATGTTCTCGTTAATGAGTTTGGAAGTGGCATTGTCCATGCTCTGTGCATTGGTATGGGGATTCAGGGAGCTGGCATGGATGTTAGGCTCAGTTCTGTGGCTGGTGTATGGTATAACTTTAGCTATGTTATTTATCCTCCAGATGCTGGACATTAGCAGAGGATAGCATAACAAGAAATTGTGAATAAAATCAGCATCTCTAACATTTTAGGCTCTCTGTCAAATACGATTCTATGATTCCGGAAAACAGAGGAATAATTAAGAAAACTTACCTTGACAGCAAAGCAGTAATGGCTCACCTATCATGAGACAAATGCATGAAAGCCCAGGAAAACACAGGTTGCATGAAGACAGGTCTGTTTGTCCATGTTGACAGATCCATTTTGGCCACACTGCATATGGACATGAAACATGTTTAACACAAAGCTAATTGGAACTAGGCTTATTAGTGTTAGTGAAGCCAAAATGAAAGGAAATTTAAAGTGGTTCAACGTGTGATTTTAAACATGATTCTGTATCAAATGTTTTCGGATTAGCTTGGCTGATTGCTATATATGGATGTGTTTCCTTCCCATGATAAAAGTTTATTAAGACTGGATTTTTTGTGAACAATTTTAAAGATAGCATAGAGAGACCACACGATGGTAAACCAAGTAGGCACCAAAAAGAATGAGCACCATTGTGTTTTCTTATTCAGTGTTCTAAAACATATAAAAGTAAGTTGATTTTCTGTGGCCAAAACCCACAGAACGTCTCTGTAGGTCATTCTGCTTTGTTTGCTTCAAGAAGAGTGGAGGTGGTGCATGGTATCGTGTTGTGTAGCCCCTTGCTATTGGATCAGGATTGGATGTTACAGGCAAAGGAATACTGAGTGGGGTTGCAGTGATAGTGTTTAGCTGTGTGGCTCTTAGCTTTGACTTACCTTAGGCATCCTGTTTTTATTTTGCTTGGACATTTCTTGTACTGTTGCTTTGTCCAGTTCAAAAGACTTTACGGACTGTGAAAGGGGCTGCATTGCAAGGCTTCCTTTAGAGAAGTAAACGTGTTTGCCAGCAGTTCAGTTGGTAGATGAAACTTGGTGGACTAGAGTCCAGATAATTTCCCACCATTTCTAGTGAACACACTGCAATTCCAGCTAAGATTTATGATGGTGTCAATTGTATCCATAGTTAAGATTTGATACTTCCTAGACAATTTTTAATTGCTCAGAACTGGAATGCCTACATTTTTTGGCATTCACACAAAGTAGTCATAGGAACGCCACAGGAATTTTTGATTATTCCTGTGTCAAAGCATTTACTCAGATTCATCAGTCCAGAGTTAAATCTATCCAAGTAAGACTACGTCATGGGATGACTCCACTCTGAATCTAAGAAGTAACTTGAGAAACAACTAAATTTATGGTGTCCTAATTTCCATTTCTACTTAAGAGTGGTTGTCATTTTCAGACTCAGACAAAGAGTGATAATCTCTGAGCTGTGAAAAAATATATCTTATGAAAGATACAGTAAAAAGTTGGCCTCTCTTCATATATTGGTTTATGTCTGGCTATGCAGAGTCTTTAAAAGATAAAAATTAATTATCACAGAAATAACTTTACACAGAAAATCACTAAAACCCTTAACTTCTGGCACAGCACAGAATGCCCATCAAATGGGAGTTCCTACTGGCACAAAATGTGTGAAGGCCACCCAGAAGAGAGTGAAAGGCCAAAGTCTGTCTCTCCTTACTGAAGTTTTGCATGTCTGTTTTATAACTATGATTGAAACTCACAGGTTGGTATTGTCAGCTCTTTCAGTGAGTACCCATATTAAGTGGCTTCAGGGTCTGACAAAGTATTTCAACTGAATATCAACCAGATTTGTATTCTGAAAAAAAGTTTCTTCAGATCCATCTCTCCACTCATTTGTGAAGATGCACTCCTGCTTAAAAAAAAAATAGATGTTCTTTCTAATTTCCTTAAAATGAAGTTTCCATTTTTCAGAATAGAATTCATTTAAACTTTGGAGTGTCCCTTATTTTTATTTTTAAATGGCGAAAGCAATTACCATCTCTCAAATCTAACTATAAAAATTTGGTTTGGATTAAAAATGTCACTGTTTGGGTTGAAATGGTGTTTCCTTTCAGCTTTACAACTGAAAATGTTGGTTTGTGATTAACCTGAGTCTAACTTGTTGCCGATTTTTTTTAGAAATACCACCACCACCAAAATATTAGTGCAACCTTCATTCTCGTCTCCTCTCTTCTCTTGTACACACTAGCACATATTTTTTCTCTTGTATTTCAAATGAAAACTTCTCTGATCTTCAACAGATTTCACAACAGCCCTCAGTTAGAAAAATGTGTTTTCCAGGAGCATAGAGAAAGCATGAAACATGGAATGTGAAAGCTTCTTTGAAATGTCAGATTTCAAGTTCGGTGATCAAGAAATTGATTTTGAATCATTAATCTTTTGGAAAGTTTCCTTTTTTGCATGGATACTGGAAATTCTCACCCTAGTACCATGCTAGAGACTATGTATGCTGCAGCAAATCGACAGCACATTAGGAGGATTATTTTTGTGAAGAATTATTTTCCTCTAATGGAAACCCTTAGGAAGTGATGTCCATTGCTGCCTATGTAAACATTCACCTAGTGCTCATGCCAGCAATAATTTTTTTCCAGAAAAAACAAGACACTGAAACACATGTAACGAGCATGGTGTGTGGTGAAAACATGAAGGGCACGTAAGCAAGCTCCTGTTACACAAGAAATTGGAAAAACTTGAAAAAATTTGTTATTAAGGAGTGATATATGGTCAATTCTATATACATTGCAGCAGTTTTTAGAGAAATCGTCTTAAATCCCATATAATAAAAAATGTTAAATTCATTACAAGAAACAGCCTTAGCCCTCTTGAGTTCACAGTACGAATAGGCTAAACAAGCAAACTAGAAGGCTGAGAGGCATTAAAAAAAAAGGGATATTTACCCACTGTCATAAAGGAGACAGTTTTGGAGCTGAAAATCATAATCCAGGGCACTGCATGGACCTTACTGAATTGAAAGCAGTTTTGCCATCAGATGATAACGTGGTAAGAATTATCTGGGTCCTCTGCCTCCCTATTGAGTGCCATACTCACAGAGTCACATGCTTTTCTGACAAATTCCTAACAATGTTTAATTCCTGTGAGTGACAACAGATAAATCCACCTTCTAAGAGAGTGGAGGCTTAGGGTATCAACAATATGTTACAAACCCTGTCATTGCTAGACTGCTCTTCTAGCCAGCTTGTCCCTGACTGGTATACATTCTATCTACTGAGAAAATGGTGATACAGACTGCTGAAAGAGACACTTTTTCACAAATATTTTAATGAAAAAGTCAATTTATTTTTCCATCAAAGCATACAGATGCAAATGTTTTGTTTTTAAAAGATGATATTTTATGAAAGGTGTCATTAATCTCATGAATTCTGAATAAAGAAGCATCAGTTTCCAGATGTTTTAATATCACGAATACTGGCTTCCTAAATGGTGAATGCTGATAGGCCTATCTAAGGGTAAGGCAGCTGGCTGCCCTGTTGTCCCCATTTGTGTTTTTCTGAGTGCATCTCTCGGCTGTTAGTTCATAGTTTATCCCTTTCCAAGTTGAATCTTTTAGGCGTTTTTCCTTCTTGCACATGAACTACTTCACACTGAATACTAGCCAGCACGTTGTGTAAAGTTCAGTCTGTGTGGTTCAATACCTGTCATTCTTCCCTCAGGAACTGTATTAGTGACGAAGCTGGCAAAGCAGCATCTGTAAAACAGCTTGTTTAATAATAGGAACAGTTCATTAGAGGGAAAGGATTTTAAAACACCAAGCAGTTGGCACTCAAATTGCTGTACTTGCCTTTGTGCTGACACTTGTGCTTATGTGGCTGCAAAGGGAACTTAATCAGAGAACTGGATGAAAACTTCCCTTTGCAGAAGGGGCAGGTTGGTTTTTCAGTTGGATTGATTCCCTGACCCAAATTGTTGTGCAACCACAGAAGCATTCATCTCAGTGGCAGCCCATACTCAGAGCAACTTAATTTGGTAATTTCACTTCAGTTTAAGTGGTTGGTGAACATTAGGAATAGTATTTTTCAGGTTAACATTTCTGTAGATTTGTATTTCTGGAAGATGTTTCTCGTTCTGTGTGAAGTTTGTGCATCCATTCATGTGTGCCACTGAAGAACTCTTCTTGCCTTTGCTCAGCCTTCTGCTGTGGAGATCAATCAAGACTAAGTACTTGTAATGGATTTTATGCACTGGGCAAGTGATCATGTTTGGAATAGTTTTCTAAGTGTAAATTGTTGAGGTGAATTCAGGACCTGGATAAATAAACTGTGAACTGCTGATGCCTGTGTTATTGCATCCTGCTGAACTTAAGCATTACTGCCTATCCAGTAGGCAAGGGAAGAAAATGGGTTTTGTTTGGGTCTCTCCAGAGACCTATCAGGAACATCTTCCCTTCGGCTGAAGTTTCTATTTTTAGGTCATTAATAAGACTGAACTCAAACAAGAGTGTAGATTCAGTCAAAATAGCAATCTCAGAATGTATAGATATCGGTATTTTAGCTTGCATTTAAACACTTAAACAGCAGGACATGCAGTTTCTACTCAGAGTGGAACAGGGGTCTATTCCCACTTAGACTGTTAGAGGAAACTTCACCCCTAGGTGCTTCCTAGGTGCTCTTAACTAAAGAGCACTTTGACTTGTGAACAAATAGTATTATATAAGAGATCACTCCTTTTCATTGAATTGGAAATGGTTTGCATTGCAGTGAAAAACTGCAAAGGCCCATGTTGCTAACATGGTATCAACAGTTTTTGCTCTAGTATTGGAGAAGAATATCAGAACTTCCCAGAGTTTGAGCACGGGTAGAGGCTAAAAGAAGATCTGATCTGATCTCGTTTCTACTGGAGCATAAAAACACAGTCAATTTCTCTATGTGTTTTCCATTATCATTTCCATTTATTTGCTTAATAGAAAATAAAAGCATGACCCTCTTCTGTCCTTAGTTCCAGTTTGTCTCATCTCTAAAAATTGTAAAATCAAAAGATGTAAGCATTTGTGAAAACTAAAAGCCACTGGGAAAACATGTCTTTTCTATTGCCCATCACATTTTGTTTAAAAATCTGAGTTTTTGGATGAAAACATTTCTGGCTATAGTCATGCAATGACAGGCCACCAGTATTTATTTAGAAGTGGCATCAAAAAGACAAGGAAAATCAGATGTCACAGTGTATTTGTCACAGATAGCTTGAAACTGAAGTGAAATTTATTATTTTTCTCCGAAATGAATGTCTCTGAGGGCAAATAATAAAAAGACTTTTGTGAGCAAAGGAATCCAACTGCCACTAGTCAAAGTAACAAAGCCTAACAAATGATTACTAGCTAGAGATTCAGATTTTCTCTTGTGAAATGGATTTTGTTGAGGTTTTTTTTCCTTTTATATCTTTTATATGCACTTACATAAATTACTGGGCTGAATAGAGTTGTAGACACAAACTGGTTACAAACCACTTGAAATATGGTGATGCCTAATGGTAAGAGATGCAGATTCTCAGAATATTTCTTTTGCTTACTGTTAGTAGCATAAGAGCATGAAGGCGTTTGAAAGAATCTGAGCCTTTATGGGACAGGTTTTGTGTGATCAATGAAAGAGCTTACCTAGTGGAGCAGCTCACAATTAAAGTGCTGCAGTAACAGGGATGGGGACTGAGGAATTAGGAGTTAAGACTAGCAGTGTGTCTGGACAATTTCCAGCCATGCTGTGGCCTGTATTGTCATTTAGCAGTTTTAGGCGTGCTTCATGCTGGAAAAGAGTTTTGAAAAAGGATTTGAAAATGCTACATATACTCTTCTGGTGCAAAGGAGCACATTCCTAGCTTACCTGCATGTCACTTTCTATGCTTTGGTTCCCTCCATCCTAAATATCAAGACCATTCTTCTCTAAGGATAATGACGGATATGCTTACTTAAGTCGTAGGTGCTTTTGAGAGGTTTACTATATTGACGTGCTTGCTATAATAGTCATGCTTCATGAAACATGCTAGGTGGATTTTAGATCTAATTATGAAATGTATTGATACAAATCAGTCTTCAGCTAGATTCACAATTCAAAATTTATAATATAATTTATTGGGTGTGAGACAGAAATTGCCTTTTCATTTTCTGAGTATCCTGATTTTATAGTAACAATAACCCATAAAAGCACATTATGATTTATTTTAACATATAAGGCATTGCTATGCATACCCGAGTGTGGGTCATGTTTTGATGTCCTTGTTCAGCTTTAAAAAAACTTTCCTCCTTATGACTTATAGTAGAGCCCTTATGCAAATGAGGAGCAATGTGATAAAATGCCTGGGTGCCAAAGGAAGGCTTCCAAAGAAAGGGAGGGTTCTTACCTGGTTCTGCTGAAGGCACGCTAGGTAGCCTTGAGTAAATTAATTTTCTTTTCTTGTTTGAGCAATAAACTTCCGAGGGCTCTGCTGGGTTTTAACTTATTTATTTATTTCTCTATCATCTAATGCAAAGGTTGTTGTTTACCTTTTGGGTGTTTGTTTTAATTACTTAAGCCTTCTGTAGTCTGTATGTGGCTCTGCACTCCCTGGAGAATACTTTTCCAGGAGAACTTGATAGATATGTATGTATACATATGTGTGTATATATGTATATATTTATATATACAACTTGGCCAGGTGGGGAAAGAACTGTTATATTGAGCTTTTCCTCAATCCTTAGGAAAAACAAAATAGCGCGCATTTGAGTTTCCCACTTAACGTCATGTTTTAGACAGAAACATTGTCTCCATTCTAAGATTCTATTTTTCTTTTATTTTTTTACTTTGAGAAGCTAGAATACCCAAAATAATTACCTAGCAAAGAGTAGAATCAGATGCTCCACTCGTGAGCAGGAAGATTTTTATGATCGTAACAGACTTCCTTAGTTAGCAGACTATGGAAGCTAAGACTGGGTGCACAGAACTCAGGCACACATAAATATAAATACTTAATTTGGGTTTTGAAAGATTTTTAGTCTTCTAAGGGGAAGACTAGTAGATGGCATTTTGAAAGGCACAGTTTAGTTCATCCAGAAATGACAGTCATCAAGTAGCAGTGGTACAAATCTATGGAAAGTATAATGTACAGGGTCAGATGAGTTAAACAAGTGATCCTGTGTGCTTCTAAAAACCTAGGGTACATTTTTTTGGTATTGGTGCTGTACAGATGTGTAGAATAGGTAGTCTCTTCTGAAAAATGTAGTGTTTAATCAAGATATTCACAAATAAACAAGTAGGGAGTGATTCTTTCAATGTTTACCCATCATTATCAAATACACTACTTTTCTTTGAATGTTACAGTAACATGGTTTATATGATGGGATAAATGAAACTTTGTGAGTTAGAAAGGAACCTAGGAAATTTTCCAACTTAATTATATTTGTATAAGAAATGTGTTTTATCTGTATAAAATTACCAGAGCTGTTACCGAGAGAGTGGAGATGCCTCTTATGGAACAGGCTTCCAAGTAGTTCCCCACAAAGTATACCCAAACTCACTAACTCTGAGGAAAGCATTTGTGGAAGAATGCCTCTGCATCTTTCTGACATTTTATTTGCTGTGTAGATTGCACAGTATTGCAGTATAAACTCTGTAGTTTCAGCTAATATGACAAAGAATTGCAGTTAGTTCAAATCCTTTGTAAGCAGCAGGTTGTCTTGCATAAGTCTTCAAATTGTTAAATTCACCAAATACCCTGACTCCAAATGCTCCTCGCTCTTTGACTGCCAGCATAGCAGGGGGGCCGTGTGAGGTGTACATCCACTTGCTGCCAAAGACCCGAATAAGGGCTGCCCTCCCGCCTTAGCCCTGAAGTGGAGTGCTTCTCAGAGGTTCTGTTGGAGCTTCCAGGGTGCACCCAGGTAGCCCGTCCTGATGTGAGAAGCTAGTTGTGATGGGGAATACTTAGGGACTTGATCCAGAGAAGAAAATGGGCAAATTAAAAGATGTCCAAAATGAGGCAACTACACTAAAGCATCAGCACCACTCTACATGTCCAAAACAAATAACTGGTATTTTGGCCTAATTACTTTTATTTGGAAACTTTCTTCCCACAAAAGTGCAATTTTTATTTTTTTTTTCTCCCAAAGCAGCTGCTTTGGGGATTATACTATGTTGACCAAAAAAGCTTAGGTTTCTAAAAAAAAAAACTCCAGTATTTATTTCTACTAAGAGAATTTCCTTGCAATAAAAAAAAAAAATCAAATAAACAAGGTGTAGACACAGTAATGAATGTTTTTATATTAGGTAGAAAGGAGTAGTACATCTGCCAAATTCTGAAATAAGCACTATCTGACAAAACCACGATGATTTCCTCTTTATCAACTGTTATAGTTAAGAGATGAAAAGCTACACTTCTCTTGACATGAAACTGAGTACAGAATGGAGAAAGGAGAGAATTTATTATCCATGATGTAAACAAGTGTCATTGGCTCCCAAACCTGCAACCGACAGCCAACAATCTGATTGGAAAATGGGACCTTCATGAACAAATTTTTACGTAGAGAAAGAAAACGATCATAAATGCCTAGCAGGGATGCTTCTTTAACAAAACAGATTTCCAAAGGAAGCATAGGTGCTACCAATAATTACTTTTTACAGTCAAGCTGATACAAGACAATTGCCTCAAAAGACTTAACAAAACTCCCAAATGATGTGGTTGTTATGAGCCCACATGTGTCATTCGGTAGGCTGTCAGCTGTTATAGAGACTTTGGACCATACATACCAACAAGGCACTCTTGCTGTTCATGGAAAATAGGCTGTATCGTAGTATACAGAAGATAAGTTATGTAAGTATGTCCAGCTTAACACATGCACCTTAATAAACTAGATAGAAAACAGCATTACTCATAAGTATTCTATGCATTCAGCCACACTGGGATACAGTGAAAATAGAACTGGTCTGATGTTTTAAGTATTCAGGATAGAATATAGTCTATTTCCCTGCATCTGGCCGACAAACATAACACCTGTATCTAATAACTCTAATCACCCTGTATGTAACTTCAATGAATCTGAATTACCATGTAAATTACCATTAAAATATGACCAGTCCTTAAACCTTCCATTGAAGAGGAGGTTTACCATAATTTACCATAATTGTTCTTAATAATTCAATAGAATATCTCTGAGATAATAACTAATATCTTCTGTTTTATTTTCACATGCTGCTTATCAAATGACTACCAATCTTTCACTGCTTCCTAAGAATATTGTTGTTCTAGGTAAGGAGAATATTGTGTAGGGAGCCTTTGTAACCCACTAGCCTGAGACTCCATTCTTGGGTAAATGGACAATGGTTTTGTGGCTTTTGCTAAAACAGTGCCTGTCAAAATGTGAGAGATAAAACCTGTTTTAGTTGCGTAGTACCTATGGCTTAGTACAAGGAAGCATCCTGCACGGAAGTTATAGCTACTTTAAAATCTGTCTGGAGCATCCCTGCATTGCACTGGGTTTTGCAGACACTGAAACTCAAGCCAACTATTTACTAAAGCACATCTTTACAGATATGCAGAACACCACCAGTCCCATGGAGTCAATGAAAGCTCAAAGTAATCATTACCACCTATGAAAAGGATATTATTAACACTTTAAAAATAATGTGGGTAACAAGACTTGAAGTGTACACCTCCAGCTGCTACCACACACATACAGTCAGTGAGCGGCTAGGAGCAGGACTAAGCCCCAATAGAAAGCCATACAGATAAGCTCACATCATGGTATGGAGAGCACTTGAATCATGCTCTGCTGAAAGCTGTCTCCCCTTCTGTCTTTTCTAATGCTGGTCTCTCAGACTGTTTAAACAAAATGGCAAAGGCCCATTCACTGGAGTCTGTGTCAAAGGGCCTGGAACAGATCATGCCCTCACTGCTTTACTCTCTTCCACTCAAAGCAAAGCATCCTGCTTTGAAGTGTCAGCTGGAAATAGTCCCTAACTTGAAGAATTTTCATGCCATGCCCAGGCATTGCTTGAGAGAGTGTCCGTTGACATGAGCCAAAATTATGCCAGGGAGTATACTAATACTTCAGCAGTAGGAGTGGTTGTATACCAGTCTATGCTTGAGCCTAAGCAATAACCGTGAATAGTTTACCAGCACAGAGACAGGTTTTTTTAATGTACATGTGTTAATCAGTTACATGTGTTCTAACAATATGGTAAGGGTGTCCAAAGCATCCATCTTCATTTTTACTCCTCTCTAAAACTGTAGATACTCCAGCTGGCTACAAACATGAAGCAAAAGACTTTGGTAAATTCATGAAAGTGATAGATCAAAATCATAAATATTTGGAAACTTTGTCAGAAGCCACAGCAGAAGGCACTGGGAAAGTCTACTGCTTTGCCACTGTTCAGCTATTAATTTAGATTTGCAAGGAATGGGAAAATGAAAGTACCAATGCAATGATTCAAAGACAGTATATTCTTATGGCTGGGTAAGCTCCCAGTACAACCAGCGACTGATTTCTGTGCTTAGTTCACAAGATAACCATGAACAAGTCATTTCACTTCTCTGCTGATAGAATTGATGATATTTGCAAACCACTTTAAATTTTACCAGTGAGAAGCCTGTAAAGTGCTAACCAGTGTTAGCTGCTGTGAATGTCTGCAAAGAGGCAAATATCCTTTTCTGCTGTAATCACTGATTTGAGTTGCAAAAGAAGGAGCTGGCTGCTGCATAAGGATATGAACAGTACTA
Organism: Dasyornis broadbenti; assembly: GCA_013397935.1. Taxonomy (NCBI): domain Eukaryota; kingdom Metazoa; phylum Chordata; class Aves; order Passeriformes; family Dasyornithidae; genus Dasyornis; species Dasyornis broadbenti. The sequence continues at coordinate 244,666 of VZRN01001324.1, forward strand.
AGAAAGAGTCATTGCGGCTGCAGGCATTTGTAAGACATTAAGGGACACAATTTCAATGGATTGCAGAGGGCTTTTCACCACATAACTTCCTTTGGTTGCAATGGGAACTGACTGCTTTTGAAGGCTCAGTTGTGTTGGCATAGCACAGTGATGAGGTTTTCATCTCACAGTCATTTGCATGGCAATGATCTGTTCCTTCCATCAAATCTTTTAAATTATGCAAAAACTGAATAATAGACTGCAATAAAAAATACACCCAGGGACATAATACATACTTTTCAGTAAGCAGGCAATGAATAAAAGCATGTGCATTAACTTTTCAGACAAAAATTACTTCCCAGTAGTCTGACTCTCAAGGATGGGGACCTAATGAAATGTCATGTCATGGATGATGACTCTGTAAAACCTGCTGGAACATCATATTTGAGAAAAAAATAATGGCAGTTACCCCTAACTACTAGACTGCAGAGAATTTAGAATCAGTTGTATTTTCAGATCCATTCTTCTTAGGCACAAATCTAGTCAATTTCTGATGCAAGAGAAGAGGAATAAGAGCTTATTTGAGTGAGATACTACAGAATAGCTGGCATTTCAGAAGCTCAGTGAAAATAAAAACCCTGGAACCACACCACCATACATGTACTCTTCAAAATGATCTTAGGAATGAGGGTTTGGCTGCAGCACTGTAATGAAACTTGATGCCACTGTGAGCTCAGTCCCTTTGGATTTATATGCAGTAGGTGTATACAGCACAATACTTTATTTTTTCAAAAATTGGCTTTTGGTGAAAATGTAGATTTTAAACAGCTAAAATTAGGATGCTGGTGGTCAGTAGGACCTTACGTAGAAAACATCCCAGATCAGCATCACCATTCTCCAAAGAACATTTTGGCTTTGTTTAAATCTTGCTCTGGGGTTGGTGGGGCCTGGCTGCTGATTCCATTTATATTCCTGGGCGTGTGGTACAGTTAGTGCACATTTGTAATCAAATTACTTCCCTTCAATTTTAATTTGAGCATATTTCTCTCTGATGATATTTCTTTTTTTTGCCACATCTTTAGACAGTATCATCATGGGAACAGAAACTTCTTGATATCTGTGTGGTGCTCTAACACACTTTCTGAACAACGGTTCTGAAGCCATAGAAATAAAGATAGACTCATGTTTTTAATACAGGCAAAGTTACTCTGCTACAGAACTGGTATGCATAATGGAGAACCCAAAGAACTGTTTTATTCCTTTAAGAAATTCCAACTTTTGCAGGGTTTCTTGATAATGATACAGAGTGACCTTGTCATCAGCTGTGTATTTGAGAAAGGCACAAGCTGGAAATAATTGGTTCCTGAGAAAAAGTTATCATGGTGTTATTTACTGCTAACCATTTATTTTAGACTGTTCTGGTGGGTTTGGTGCATCTGTTCCACAGGTCTGGCTTACTGTCACAACATCTACTAGTTATTACCTGCATTATTACAGCAACAAAACCAAGAATAACTCTTGAAAATGACAAAGCAGGAAGCTGGAGCAAATTCAAAGGAAAACTGTACAATTTACATTCATTAAGCAACATTCAGTCTGTCTTTTTCACATCTTCAAGTTCAGACCCTATTTATGTTTTTCAGTTTCGTTTTTTATTGTTTGTTTCTGGCTTTGCTTTTGTTTTTGCTTTTGTTTTTAGATTAATATATTTCTTGTATTACATAAGCAATCACAGAATGTTTATGTAGCTTGCTGACTGAACGTCCCATGTCATCCAGTGCATGGGAGTAGCCCTTACAGAGTTCATTGCAGTAATTTTTTTTCTCCTCACTGTAATTGATTCCTTACAAATTTGTGACTTCTGCCTGAAACTGAAAGCCAGTTTTTTTATTTTATTTGTAATTATGTTTCAAAATAATTTATGTTGTGTCTCAGGATAACTGCTGGCAGTCATTTTGCCACTGGTCAGTTCCATCTTTATTATTTCAATATTTTTATCAGAATTCCTTTTACTCTATGTTTTAATTTGGAATCAGTTATAGTATTATAAAATATTACCTTTTTAAAGATTTATTGTATTTTTGCCATCATCTTTGCTATTCTCAGACTTTTGTTGAAAGCAATATTCCAAATTCTTCAGCATGCTCTTAAATTTGGAAATGCATTTTTGATGGCATATTCTCTCCCATGCCATGGAGCTCCTCCACCACTCTTTCAGAATGTGTAATGTATTTACTCTCAGCTAAGAGGATTTGCAGCATGGTCTGACTTCATTCTGGTGTGATTTTTAACTAGAGGTGGTAGATAAAATCCACTGACTTAATTAGTGACCTTGATAATGAACTCAATGAAATATATCCCTGATCTTTGGACATTGTCTAAATTTTGCTGAGGTCGGTGTTATGCTGATTCACCGGCTGACCTGATGGAATGATTTTTTTCTTTCACTGATGAAGCTGCTTTGTAGTCATAATCAGGCTTGTAGTATATTTAAAAACAGACCAAGGTCTTCAAGGGTGGAATCTGTGGAATATGTCATACTGTGGGAATACCTCATGAATTTGAACTGTGTACAAAGAGAAGCTCATGTTTCTGTCTAGTGCATTTGCCTTTAAGTGAATTTTGTTTGGACTTGACAGCATTGTTTACCCATGGAAGATGTACAGCAAGGCAGTGAGAAAACTCTTTCTCCCAACATGTGCATGCACTGCCTCTTCAGCCAGCTTCACTTCTACCAGTGTATTTCTCTAAGATAGAATTCTGCCTGGTGGTCTGATAGTCAGGAAGAAAAGATCAGATACCAGAAACTCCATGTTTTGCTCCTGCTTCTTTTTTTGAGTCTTTCATCTGTGTGAATACTAGTCCTGCTCTATGTGGGACTCACTGGTAAGGAAACCTCTCCATTCCTAGTTATCACAAACCAATAGCCCCAAGTGCAACATAAGTAATCACAGACTAGGAGCCCCTGACCATTAGAGCTCTATTCCTAGCTATCTAGACGTTGGGAAATCCATCTACTAATTCATGTCTATCATTGCTGATCCAAGCCCTCATTCTTAATCCAGACTAGACTATCAAATGACTGAAATATGCTGCCTAAAGCATTAAAACCATTCTGCCGGGCAGCAGTAGTAGTATTCTTATCTTCTCTACCTTACAAGTCCAGTGCCTGGTTCTTAAGCCTTTCTTGTTCTTAACCCTAACTTACTCTCAGCCCTAATCCTATCTTTCAGAGTTGCCCAAAAGCTCATAGTCACTTCAAGAATAAAATTAAGTCATTTGTTTCACAGCTGTCAGCATGACTACCTTTTTTCCTTAGCAATCGGAACAAAAGTTTGTTTGTTGCTGTAGTCTGAAATTGTAAGTCTAGTTCTAACTGTAACCTTAGATCAGTGGTGATGATCTCTTTGAGGTGTAGTGACAACTTTATTTAAAAAATGTTTTATCTCATTGTAAACACTCTTGTAAAGAACTTTAATCTCCATTTATGCTAAACTTAGCTTCTATGCCAATGAATAATCGTTGCTTGTCTAAAAAGACCATAGGTAGTAGGGAACAGAGCTGAGCGGAGCAGGACATCGGAAACAGGACTAGAAACTGTCTCCTGTCATTCCTACTCTTAGGCACATAGAGCCCATTACTGCTCATCAGGACACATAACTGCAGCTCAAGTTGAACAGCTTTTGGCAGAGTAGTTGTTCTCTGGACCTGAGGAAGACCTGGTAGAGAGGTTCACAATTCATTTGGACAGTAACATTTCTAGATACTAGCTAGGGCAAGCCAAAAGTGCTTCAAGGAATACCTTTTCTCCTTCTCTGAGGTGCATGCTGATCCTCAGAGAAAGAGGGAGTTTAATGTCGTGTTCCTCATTCCCAGTCATATACAGTCTTGTACAACAGCAGTGACCAAGACTTTCCTTCCTTCTTCTGAAGCATTTGGCATAGGCCAAAGCTGAATATGCACTGTGGGGCCATATGGGCCAGTGCTGTTTCTAAAAGGCAAGTGGCAGCAATGGCAGCAGGCAGTCAGCCTGTGCGTGGCTGTCCTGCTGTGGTGCTACATTCGCCAGCCAGGGGACTGAAGTGTAAGTCAGTTTTGGAAGAATGCTGAGTTTTTGAAGTAAATGTTTGGAAGCGCTGTTCCAAGACAAAATTTTACTAGATATTGACATCTGGAAGTTTCCAATCCAGCATTTAAAAAAGAAGAAAACAAAGCTAAATCAAAAGCCAGACACTTTAGCTTGGAGGGAAGCATTCAAAGCAGAAATTAAAGTAACCACAAGACAAAGAATTGCCAGTATTCAAAAAGACAGAAAGGGAGAGGGAAATGAGATACTGCACTAGCAAAAGAAAGTGTCCAAATGTTGTGTAGCAGAGTATTATTACTTTTCAATTCTCATTTTCAGAGTAAGATGGTCAGATCTAATGGCTTGCTTTGCCAAAGTTAAAATATTTTGATTCTTGAACTAAAACTAATTATAGTTAGGACCGTTTGTACTAGTGTGTAGGATACATGCTGAAGAAATTAAGAATATGGATTTGAACAGATAGTATGTATTATTTGTGGCAAGGTGCTGCATTAGATGCTATGACTGCTGTTCCTTTTGAACTTCCAAAGGCCGCTAAAGGGGCAGACGTGCTGGAGTCTTCATCTCTGTCACTTTTCATTTATTTCAGACTGTGCTGGTCTGTCATTCTGTCTGTCCATTAAGGGCAAAGTTATGTTTCAATTAAAGTCAATGAGGGGTTTTCTGTGAATGCAGTGTATCATGGCTCTCAACAGTGAAGTAGCTGAAGAATTTTCTGGAGTAGTTAGGTTTACTCTGTGAAGAAGGGGGCAGTTTCACACATCTGTCTGAGGAAGTTTTTATGAATTCTCGGGCAGTCTTCTCATTCCAGGCTATCTCTTCAGAATATATATCCAGCTGGGAAAGATAAGATCTTTTTAAAATGAAACCATAAGAGAACAACATGCCATAATAGAAAACTTATTATGTGGAACATGTTTTGCCTCAGTCAGGTTTCGGTCTTGTCAGTTGCCAGTGGTACAGTCTACAGCTACCCCAAAACCTGTCTCTCCTCATAAAAGGCCAAGGCTTTTCTAGGCAACTCTAGCCATAATGCTAAAGTATTTCCGCAATTGCAGCTGTTGCAGCATAAGTAACTCCAGTGTACCATGAGGTCCCACTCTCAGGACTAGCAGGACAGAATAATTCAGTCAAAGTGACTCCCATAAAAAACCCACAGAGATTACTGTCTGGGTACAAAATATATTCACTGAATGGGGAAGATACACTGAATTCCAGTTAAGGGAGTCTTGATTGTTAACCAAATGGCTTCCCCTGCTAGGTTTTTAGTCTGGATGTTGCTTCAGGCCTATGTTCTTTCCAGTGATTGGTTCTATAAATTATGCTACAAGTAGCCACAATATATAATGTCAATATAACTGTGATTATTTTATGTTTCTTGGACCTAACAGTAAAAAAAGAATTGCCAATTAAAATGAAAGGACACAAAGAAACACAAATTAATTTCATAATTTCCTCATTTTTTAGGGGAAAAAAGCTTTGCAAGCGTGCCCCAAAACTAGAAGGGACTTCACTGCTTCACACTTTTTTAGTGTTAGTAAGTGCTCTTCCAAGTTGAAAACACAATGAAGACATGACCCTTCTGGTTTTAGTAGAAGGTACTCGTAAAAGTCAGAGTTTTCTTTGAAGGAGATAATGTTTTGGTTTCTTTCATGGTGCTTTTAGAGCAGATAGCTGATGCTTGTTAATTAACACCAGTTTTTATCATAGAATTCAGTAAAGGGAAGCCAAAACCGCTCTCATCCCTACTCAAAAACTCAGCACAGCTGGAAGGAAAGGAGAAAATACAATTCTTCCTACTATAAGGCGGCAGAGGGACCAAAATTCAGCAGTGAAACCCAAAAATTAGGGCTCAAGCAAACCATAGATAGCCAGTTTGGATTTCTACTCATCTTTGCATAACTTGGGTGTAGAACTGAATGTTCTTGTGGCTTAGTTGTCTATTCAAATACTTACATGACTCTGGTTGCCTGCATCTGATTTATGTGTTTTCAATAAAACTTGCTATGATTTAGATCTTTCTTAATTTTAGAGATGTTGTTGGGAAGCAGAAACAAAGAGGAATAAATTCTTTAAAGTAACTGGAATTTTAGCACCTTCCTGGGTAGTTCTGATTAGAGATGTTTGTTCAGGGAGGTGATGTGAGGTCTACCTGATTTGAGACCTCCTAATGTGAGGTCTTAAAACTCTTAACAATAGGTCTTTGCAGCCTAGTCAGAAGGTCCTAAGAAACAGCAAAGCCCATATTTTTCAAGCCCATATGTGCCGGTGCAAGAACTTCGGCTTAAAGTTTGAGTATAAATTTATTATAATGGATTACTTCAAATTCCAGCAAAAAATAGTTGTCAAAACCATGGTGTTACTATCAAAAGTGGAAAAGTTACTTCCATTACCAACTCCTGATATAGTAGCATTAGTCTTCATGGAGTTTTGGAAAAAAACCATGGAAAATCTAGATTCCTTAGCTGACCACGTGAAGCTTCATGGAATTGAGCAGTTTAAGTATGGAAGCTACACCGAATTGCTGGGAAGTACCAGTTGAGCATGCCATTTGGGCACTGGAAAAGGTCATCACTGACCCTGAGCTGTGCAAGAAGAGGGTCTTTTATATCTGTGCTTTCTGTTTTGCCGAGTACTCTCAATAGAGCCCCTAATGGTGTGGTTGCTTCTGTTGCTCTCAAAAAAAAAAAAAAAGTCTTTCATGTCATACAATTGCAAATCTCTGAGTAAATGTTCTCTGCTTAAAATATACCTTAGTAAAGGCTAATTCTATCAGTCTCAAACTATCCAAGACATTAGTAACTACTTTGGAAAAATATTTCAGAACTTCTTGCTTGAGAAGTAGCCAGTGATAGCTGAAAGAGGCCCTAATCTGTGATAAAATGTATGGAGTAACTCTAAGTAACAAACAACCGGCTGATTAATTAACATAAATATTTCCACTGGTTTCAGAGTCCATTTTACTGAACTGATTTGGTTTTACTTTCCTGTATTTCAGAGAATTAAGTCATTAAATATATGCTTGAATAGGTGCTATCTGTGCCACACCATTTACTTTTTGGGGGCCTGTAAAAATCCATTTTCTTTTTCCTGCATTTGTGACAAGAAGTGCCAGAAGAATAACAAGTTCTGAAATGCCATCTGGGAAATTTTAACTATAAACAATTGTGCATATTTTCCCTGAAACTGGAAAGAAGTTAATATTGCTGTTTATATTTCATTTAGAATCTGTAGCCTTTTGTTATTGTTTTGTCTTAATAAACATTTAGAGGGAGGGTCCTGCCACATTTTTTTATTTCTTCTCCCCAAAAAACCTCCCACAAGACAAAGAAGGGGGGGAGGGGGGCAAAAAAAAAGAATAAAAGAAAAGTGAGAATTTTTGTTAAGCCAACAAAATATTTTAAAACTGTGGGCATGGTTCTTCTACCTTTGCTTTGACTGCAATGACTATTCCTTCACAATGCTATGCCTAAGGATATGAGCTTGACAGAAACATCACATTCTTCCAGAAGCACTGAGCCTGAAACTATGAAGCCCTGTTGATGGTATATTGTTTAGGGAGCTTTCATTTGTTAAGATGCATTAAGTTAAATTTGTTTTGATGCACTGAAATGGAATGGGTGCCTGGTAAGTCTAGACAGTGACAGTGCAGGGCATTTACAATAAAAAAACATCATTCCTTTTTTCAGTGTGTGTGAAGGGCTTCGTGTGCTGATGTAGCTAATCCATGCATTGGGCTTTCAAAGGCTGCTGGGAACCATGTGCACCCTAACATGGCACAAGAAGAATCAACATAGTTCTGTGTCTGGAGCTTTTCTGTTGTTATTTGTTTATAAAGGGAAGAGCTTTAGTTGCATCCAGACAAGGCAGGCATGGATTTGCAAAATTCCTGGATGAAGGGAAAAAGCCCAGAGAAGTCTCCACTCTGCATGTTGAGTTGTGTATTGATTGAATAGAACTGGTGGAGAAGTGTGGCAAAACTCAATAGCAGAGTGGCAGAATGAGAGGAGAAAACATACAACCCCTGACTGGGGGTCTACTGCTACACACAAACCAGCAGGGAATGGATGGCTGCCTGTGTGTTTCATTGCCCTTCTCCTTGCACCATGTAGCCATACACCAAGTCCAGGCTCTTTAGACTGTATAAAGTAAAGCACACTTCCTTAGTTTTGAGCTGGAGCAATCAGGTTTCATCTTCTCTTCTTCCAATGACTGACTGTGCTTCAGTGGCCAACCTTGTATCTTTTGTCGCTTTCTATTATTGATTTGCGTGAAGTAGAGATGTATCCAGACCAAAACCAAAGGGGCACAACCTCTACAGTGAGCTTGGAATCCAGAGTCCTGGCCAAGCTGCTGCCGTAGGCTCAGCTCTAACACTGGAACTGTGATGAGACTTAGATCCCTGGATGACCCCAAATCCAGGGTTGTATGGTTTTATCTCAGCTACCCTTTTAAAACAAGAAATTCTTCTGAACTAGCTGATCCTAGTAGCTGCGCACTCTGACCAACATACAGTCTCTTGTGCTTTCATCCCCAGCAGCCCTGGAGGTCAGAACAAAACTGTTATCTAAATTTTATTACTGGCAAATCTGAGGCATGAAGTAAACTTATGGATGTATGTACATGCAGGAAAGCAAGGTAATTCCTAACACTTGATTGCCCATTGTTGTTTCTAGCAGCAGGAATGTTTCATGACTTTCAAATATAGGTGTAATGATACCAGAATGCATGTACCAAGCTGAGAGTGAAAGTTTGAAATAGAATTATGTGCTTTGTGACCCCAGTGGATACAGGCTGCATGAACAAGCAGCTCTCTGACTCAGGAAAGCTCAGGGAGATTTCAGAGATCAACTCATAGCCCATTTTTGTTCATCTGAAGTGAACATATATTTAAACTAATTTACTGATACCAATGCAATTCAAAATTAGAATTACCTGAAAGCTGGTACCATCATCTGATTGATTGTCTATTTTTTCTTTCTTTTATTTTTCAAGTATGCTTTAGTGCAACTAGGAAAACAAAAAAAAATTCAGTTTCTTGTGATTGTTGTGAATCCCATAGCAAGTTTTTTCCTTTTTGGTCCAGCAGAAATCTCACTTTTTCTAACCTCTTGCGTAGAAGGAGAAGCTGGGAAACAGCTCAGAAAGCAGAAACTTGGATTTATCCAAAATCTTCACCAAAACTGACCCTTTGTGTGGGATAGGGTTTAGTGAGCATGATGGTGTTTGGTCAAAGGTTGGACTTCATGATCTTGGAGGTCTTTTTCAGCCTCAAGAATGCTATGATTCTGTGAATGGCAGCAGGCACACAGATGGGAGTGCTCAGCCTGTGTGCTTACCCACCGCCTGTAGCAGGAGCCCACTGCATGCAGGTAGAAAGTAGATGGACAATTAGCGGATATTGAGAGGGTACTGCACTCAGTCTTGCATTGTCCTGTCCCCTTGTGTCAGTCATCAGACAGAGCGGCTCACATTCCTGCAGCTTACCTTGGAGCTGAAATGACAAAGAAGACAACAATAATGCGGCAGCAGAAGCACATGAGGAAGCCTGGCAGAAGACAGTCTAATCCTTACATTTTAACATTTTTTATTATAAGAAATTTGGGTTCAAAATGTCTCTTGGAAACATGTGGCATTGACTGCTGTCAGAGGGAAACTGTTGGACTTGACCCCAAGCTGCTCCAGTGTGCCAGTGCCAGTGCTCACTTCAAAAACAGAGACAGAAATTTGAAAATGGGAGAAATGGGGAAAGACTGAATGTTTGAGATAGTCCTGGGAAAGGGTACTGGACTGAATGTCAGGAGATAAGGCTTTGATTCCCAGCTCCACTATTCATCATCCTGACTTACACAAGCTTCTTTAGTAGAAGGATTCTTGTTATGTGTCTGTGCAATTCTTAGTATTGCTGGGCTGCCATATCATTTGGCAATACCATAAACAAACACATTTTTATTTCAACCAGACATTGACTCTTCTTGGACCAGTTCCCAGCTCTTTTTGTTGAAGTAACTTTCAGCTAAGTAATTAGAGAATAAAACTTCAACCAAAAAGTCATGATGTAGCTCCAAGAACAACTTACAAGATTTCATTGAAATGTTTATTCTCTAATCAAAATTCAAGTAACAAAACAATCTTCTTGCTATCCCATATCACCAGAGCTTATTATAACAATAATTCAGTCATTTAAAAAAATACCAAAAACCTTCTGGTCTTACATATTTCAGCACTCTGCCAGAAAGGAAACTACAGACTTGTATTAAAAACAAACAACAAAAAAACGGCCCAAACTCAACCAAACAAAAAACCCCAAACAAGAAAAACTAGCTACAATGATACCAAAACTCTTTTTCTTTTCATCTAGAGCCATGGAAAATTTGGATGGATCATAATCTCCTATGGTCAACAATTTTTATGTGGTCAAATATTATGGGATGTTTGAAATATCTTTTATGACTAAGTAGTCTGTTATTTTCTATTTGCCTTGCTGTTTGCTCATACCAAACTGGGAGAGGAAGGGACTGTTGTAAAGCAATGCAAACCAGAATTGCAGCATCTCATTATAGACACAGGAGGAATTAATAGAGCAGAAAGGGGACCTATCTCACCAAATATTTCTTCCATTTTCTAGAATATTTTGTCTCAATTTCTGGCTCTTATTTCCCAAATCCTTGGTCAGGATTAAGTGCTAGCCCTACATATGGCATTGAGTTATGATGCAGATGCAGGGGACAATGATTTCACCATAACACTCCTATGCAGAAGAGCAAATGTATTACACATGGAAACATATTTATATTTTCATTATTATGAAAAGATGGGTAAATATTCAAGATATTCCCAGAATATGCTGAGAAACTGCAATGAAAGTAGGTTAAAGCAAAATTAGGCAAAGAAAATGACAACTTGTAATTTGGCACCACCTAAATAATCACAGAATATTTCAGCTTCATCATAACAATTATTTTAAACAGAAAGCAATCCTTTTTCACAGGTGTGACATCTAGTTAGCTGCCAGTGGAACACCAGACTAGGACTGCAAATGTCAATTTTAAAAATGAGCAATTGCGAGATAATTGTCTCAGATGTGCAAGTCTGGACTTGAAAACCAAGAGGATCTCATATGTAGTAATGTCATATCTGACATTGATTTCCAGTAGGCAAGTCATCTAACGCACAAATTATTCATCAGTTCAGTAGACAAACGGTCATCCAATCAGACCATTTTGCCCCTGTTCCCCTATAATAAAAGACAGAAAATAGCTACTGACACAGATTTTCTTGTAAAACTGTCAGAAACTGACCAGCAGCCCAGAGCTCTGATTTAACTACCATCTTTACCTTCTTGAAATGACACAGTGGCTGTTCCAATTCATGTTAGCAGAGAAATTGAGATTAAGATCTTTTATGCTAGCAAAGTCTAGGGACATGCGGATTCTATTTGCCCAGCAATTGTGAATAATAAATAAACTAAGTCACACTTTGTTGGTAGAGCATTTATAGTCAAAAAAAGAAGACTGAGATTTGCCAGAACTATTATTCTCATACTTTAAATCCACAGATAGTTTAGTTGCTATTGCCTAGCTTTTCTAGGATGCTTTAGGCCAGCAATTCCTAAACTGTGGTTTATGGACCAGTGGTGGTCTATAAAACAATGATAAATGGGTCTGTAGCTGGTTTCTCTAACTACATCACCTTTGTTGTCTTTCCAATGAAAACTTGGATGAGAAGGGTGGGGCAGAGAGAAATTCTGAGAGTTGACAGTAACAAAAATTTTGGAGTCCAGCACACTGAAAAATATAATGTAGCCTTTTACAAGATTGTAATATATTTATTTCAAAGGTCACATGTGCTGCAGACGGCATTCACGATTCAAGTGTGTTCTGTGCTGAGCCATTTCCCAGCCTCCACAGGTCCTAATGATGCATTGTCTTAGTGTCACGATGGAAAATCTCAACTGCAGAAACCTCACATCGTGGAGAAATCAGGTCCATTGTCTGGCACTGACTAGTGCCCACCACTGGAGAAAAAAGTGGTTGACAGTTAATGTAGAAGGCTAATTGCTCAGAACTTTATGAGGTAGGGGAGAGGGAAAGATAAAGAATCCTATTTTGGCAAGTAATCTGTGGCAGATACAGCCCACAGACAGACAGGTTATGCCCTGAAGCCTGGTCTGATTAGTGCAATCATGACCGCTGCCTAACATGGCTAAAAACGTGAATGGTCAGAAAATGATCCAAGCCTTTCATTAGTACCCAGCACTAGTTATTCTCACTTTGTGACCTTCTAGGGTGGTGAATTTTAACAGGTCCGTTTCATGCTGTTCAGAAATATTTCCATTTCTTGCTTTTAAAATTTTCTGCCCTGTAGTGTCAACAACTGTCTTCATGTCTGGTATTAAAAGGGAGGATCAGACTGCTGGGAAGCAATTGTTTTCAAAATGCAAACCACTAATATTTAGAGGAGTGCAACTGATGATTCTCAGTGTTGCTGAAGATATAGAACAACTTCCTTGCATTATTTGATAACAAAGCAGTATTTGATAGTAAAGCAAGATTCCCCTTGGCTCCAGCAAAGCTTTGTTCATTAAGCTGTGGCACTCTTACGACTTGTTTTCTAGGTATTACACATTTAAGTTTATAAGACTGACACTTTGTTCATAGAGTAAAAACAGTACATGCTTCAAAGGTGACATGTTGTCTTCTTAGAGAATGTGTTTTCCCTTACTGTTTCTATTAAAGGGGAAAAAAAAAGAGTAGCATGAAAATGACTATTCAGTGTTTTGTATCTATGTGTTCATCACATACAAGGTCTTCCTTGTGTCAAGAGCAGTAAAACCAAAAAAAAAGGACAGTGGCTTTTTCTTAAAATATATTGTTTAAAATTTGGAATAATGATGAGCAAAATATGAAATAATTTCTGAATAAGATGTAAATTTAAAGTTCAGTAGATACAGAAGAAAAATTTCCACGTGGAATTCCCTTTTCTGAGTAGAGATAAGTAATTCATGTAAATTTGATTCTTATGATGTTATCGGATGGTTGGGACAAGGTCCCAGCTATTTTCCTTTTCTCTAGCTTGCTGCTCATATTAGTAAATCATAAATAGATCACAAAAGTTTCTCTTTCTCTACTTGTTCAGTGGAATAATTGCTCCAGTCAGCTCCTTTTACATATTTTCTTTTTCAGTTGCCTAATGGCATGTCAGCTGTTGCAAATGCTCTGGCTTCACTTACAAGAAGTCCTAGATATTTCCATTTTCTTTGTAAAATAACTTTATAAATAAAAGGTTGCTGAACTAAGGGTGATCTAAGAATTTGATTTAAATTCATTCAGTTTAATCCCTAGTACTTTCCTACAGCATTTGTTTTCAAAGGCATTTAGACATCTGTTGGTACTTTTGGTAGTTTCCAGCTGTTAGATCCATATAAGAAGGTAGAAATTACATAGTTTTGCAATTGGATTATAGATTTGGGATAACTAATTTTTGTTTAATTTATGGATGAAGTTGCTGCCTTGTCAGATCCCTGATTCCCTAAAAAATCCCTGATTTTCTACACAGTCACAAGAATTAGTATGTATGCCTTACATTATTTAGTTTAAGGAAAGCCAGAGAAAAGAATATGAAGGCAATTACCAAAAATTATGAGAATTTGCTGCTTTGTACAGAGATGTAGGGAATCATGGGGAATCAATGAGAGAATATTAGTCAGTAATTTAGACTCTGGTCTTGTTATAGCAACAGGCTGGAAGTTTTTGCAGAGATCCTTGAAAGCATCCTTAGATGACCCAACTGCAAACTCTTCTCTGGCCATTCAGGCTAATGATTCAAAGAAACAGTACTCTCAGATATGTCATTTCTTTATGCACCATTGGATATGGAAGCTTTAATCCTGTTATCTGATTAAATTGTCTAGACTTTGAGAAAAGTTACATGGTTCTGATCAAATGAGGTATAAGAAAATGTTAGAAAATTTAATTGAACACTGTATTAATAAATTGACTCTTGTGAAAGAACTGTAACTTTTGGCCACAGTTTAAAATTTCCCCAGATGTATGACGTCTTTAGAACTAAAGACATTCTTCTACATAGAATCAGAGAGAAAAGGTCATGGTTTAAATCCCAAGTACACTTTGAGTTTTCCTTTTCAACTATAAAGCAATTCAATCCCATTTAGCTTTTGAAATCAGGTCTCATTTTCAATGTAGGCTTGGAATGAGACTTTGATAACACTGTAAATCCTAACATAGGGTTGGCACATCAATACCTTTTCACTGGTATAGTCTTTTGCAAGCCTTTTTCAAGGCCTGAGCCTGCCATTGGTTATGGCTGCAGCAGCCATCACTTTTCTAGGTTTGTTGTTATCTTTGAACTTCAGAGAAAACATTACCAGGAACCTACACACACATCTTTTACTCCAAAGAAGATGCTGTGAAGGCATCCCAGAAATCTGTAAGACAGGTCAGCTACCATCTGTGTGTCTCAAGGTTCTAAGCCTAGATCCTAAAATCCTCAAAAAAAGCTTAGGAAGTGTAGTGAAGAACTTAACAACATTTTTTTGCTTAGTATCAGAGATCCAGATCCCCAGTAGTATTAAAATGGACCCTCGTTAAAAGATCTTATCATGACCTTTGTGGGAATGCAGCATGACTCTCTTGGGGAATCTGGGTTTTTGTACTGAAAAAGACTCCACAGCTAATATTATGTCAAGTTTTAAAGATATAGGATAGAAAATGAATTTAACTGTGTGCGTATTAGCTGAAATTTTTGTGTTACTAACCACTTACTTCTGTTTCACGTTCATGGATTTTCTTTCTTATCCTTAAAAAAAATCTCTCTTGTTTAAAAACATATGTTGTTTCAAATATATTGAACTGCTTGGCTTTCAGCACTTTCAGAAGATATTATTTTCCTCCTTCTCTTTTATTGCCTGAATTCAGTCCTTGTTAATATTAGAACAAATACCTTGGCACCGAATGCAGTCTCCCTGATCCCTGTTTTTTGTTAGCCACTGTTTGAAAAACTTGTTAGCTTAGTGTCGGGCACTCATTAAACTTTTAACTTGCACAAGCTGCCTCCCAGCTCTGACAGATTGTCAGTGCTGCAGTGTGTGCATGCATGAGCATGTGTTTGTGTGTGTGTGTGTTTGAGTGTGTGACTTACTGATCTGCGTGCAAGGCCAATAAAACTGTAAAAGAAATGCATACCCCCCTTCACACCCCAAATCCAGGGTGTAATTTCTCCCTTCCATCTGTGGTGTACAGAATCCAGCAGTGATCCCATACAGGGCTCCATTCTGCTCTCAAACAATGGGCTGCTGTTCAGTCCATATTATCATCTATTACCTTAGCTGTGGAAACTTCTCATTACTAAGTTAATAAAATATTATTCTTCCTTAACCCAAAACTTTTCACAACATGCATCACAAAAAGATGCATGTCTTTGCATTCAGAATGATCAGTATCTCTGCTAATGTATGCAGGTGGTCACATATTCTTTATTTTATTTTGGTTTGATTTTTTGTGGTGGCTTGGGGGTTTTCTCGTTTTTTTTTTTTTTTTTTTGTTTGGTTTGGTTTGGGTTTTTTTGGGTTGTTTTTGTTTTCTGGATTTGCTTTTTTTTAGCAGGGCTGCAGGAAGCACTGAAGATGAGGGGGATTCTGTTATTCCAAAGGTCAGGCTTGAATATGCCAGCGATTGCCTGGCTTGCATGTGTGGAAAAACAACACAGCAGCTCTTTATTTTTTAATCTCTATGTGACATTTTAATGTTTTCCTTTAACTACATATCCCTTCTCCTAACACTTTTGTGCTGTTCTGGAAAAAAAAAAAAAGAAAAAAGAGAAGTCCTTAGAGAGGAATAAAACAAGTAGAGACACTTCTGTACAATGCATCAGAACAAAAGGGAGAGCTTAAAACGTTTTCTTCTATCTCAGTCCTTCATGACCCTGTAGCCAGGTTGCATTTTAGCAAAAGAAATCCATCAGGAATTTGAAATATGTACATATATAGGTGCTCCATTTCATAGTAAAGCAGCAGTGATTGACACCAGCTAGGAATGTTGATTGGTGAGGCTGTACTGGTGTACACCTGCTGAGGAGACAAGCTGAGCCATCTAGAACATTAGTTCAGGCTTAGAGCACTATTCTGATATATCTGTTAAGAATTAGTCCCATGAAATTAAGGGAGCTTGTAACAATAAAAGGGAGGGTTAAATCAGACTTCTTCAATGTCTACTAACTTGCTTGGCCTCTGAATTTGTTCCCCTGGCTGTTCATCTCTCAATAGCTACTTGTACTGAAAAATATCAATATTTACATTGGGATATGTTGCCCAATGGTTGATTATTTTTTGTGGTTTGTGATTGAGCTGAGGTTCAAGGTAATGAGGGCTTTTCCCTCCCTCTTACTTACTCACCTCCTACTCATGATGAGGAGGTTCAGATGGTTTCAGCTAAAAAAAACCCCAAACGAAAACAAAACCCTAACCAGCTTTTGATGAATAAGTTTAAGAAGATTTTGGCAATAGTTTATGAAATGCACAGTACTTGGTTTGTTCTTTCCAGAGCAACTCTGTCTCCAAAATAATCCTAGTTCTGACCTTCCAGAGAACATTCCACACCAGTGGCAGGAAGGCGTCAGATCAACAATCTCTGCCCAGACTGGCCAGCCAGGCTATGAGGCCTGAGCACCAGCAGGGATGTCCTTTGAGTGTGGACCACCACCATACATATGGCAGGCTGGACACAGATCCACAGTTGGAAGTGGAGATCTCAGGACTGTAGACCCTAAAGAGCAATCCTTGGTCATTTGTAAAGGCTAGCTCAGGAGAGGGAATTGAATACAATCACTATCCTGCTGGTTCAAGTCAGGGAGTGCCTCGACCCTTGTAGTTCTGTCAGCCTTCTTTTCCAGCTTATTATTGTGCACTGCCTTCCTTTTTACCTCTACGTGTATCTCATATTTGGAGATAGGAATCTCTGAAGAGCTCCTGCCCTGTTGTGGTCTATACCTGGCAGAGCCCAGCACAGCAGAGCCCAAGCCTACTAAGGAATTCCAAGTAGCAGCTTTATGTTACGGAGCGGTTCCAGGCAGCTGCTTTTCCTTGTGTCTCTTTCTGGGCATACCACCGGGATGTGGCCCTTCCTGACCCCTATGAGGTGTGGGTTCAGACTGACTTAAATTATTTACATGATGGACGTGGTTCCCATACCTATGCATCAATATCTTCGAAAACTAGCCTTGTATTTGCCAGGATTAATCCAGATGTACATGCTGTTTTTTACCTGCTTGTTGAAATTGTATACTTAAATTCTTAGGTCACCTGAATTAATCGCTGTATCAAAGGATGACACAGATCAATAGCAAGACCATATTAAATGTTATTTCATAATCTTGACTAAGCAGTCATTCCAGGGAAGAATTAATGAGTCAAAATGAGGCCAGATGTTACATGAATGAAATTCTCTTTCCATTTGCTGATATGGCTGCATATTTAGCTATCACAATCTCTAAGAGACAGGCATCCAGATCCCTAGTAAAATCCCCTAGTGAAAACACTGGATATGCACCCTATTTAAAATAAGGAATGCCACGCTATTTTTCGGAGACATTGTTTCTTTCTTTTACAGCTTTTTTGTTTAACTAGTATAAAACAAGGCTGATACAGGCTGATCTTGCACAGCTTTCTGCACCTTACTTCTGTGGGATTGAATAGCTTCATTATTTTTTTCATATTTGTCAAGGTGTCTTTCTTTAACGCCCACAGTCATATGAAATTTCATCTCTAATTATTTTACAAAACATCCTGCTTTTCTGGGTGCAAAAAATTACATAGCACAGCTTGTCACCCTTGAATTCTGATAGCTCAAAGCTCAAAACTAAATTAATTAAAAATTATTTTTGCACTTTATCTCAGTTTTTAAGGCTCACATAATGCAGTTTTAGGCACATAAGTTCCTGACTCATGATTTTAGCATGTTTGATTTGCCAACGATAAGACTGGCTCTGAAAATTAATTTCATTCTGGGAAATAGTTTTGAGTCCTCACAAACTATTGTCCCAAAATAAAAGACAACTTTCAGAGATTGGGAATTAAGCTGTTTATACAGAATATTTTAATTTGACTAAATTGGAAAGTTCTGAGGAAAAATGGTATATCAGAGTACTTCTGGTTGGTTCTACTTTGCATTGTTAGTCTTGACTGGAAATCCATAATTTTCTTTCTGGAACATCAATCACTTTTGGAAATACCTCTCATGCCTTCTTCATTAATCATCCCACTTTTGCAAAGTGCTGCTCCTCCCTTCTATGAGCTTACTGTGTGTGAAGTAGAGGGAGTGTTTGCCTCACCACTGGTGTCAACACTGCTGCCACAGAAACTCAAGGAGAAAATTGCCGTTGATGTCAATGATACCTGGTTGTAAATGAGTTTGTTGTCCTCACTATCTGCTTACTCCATTTGTTGTGCTAGCAGAAATTTTTCCATTGCTTGTCACCAGCAGGAAGGAATTAGTTTTTATAGATCTTTTCAGTCTAGACTGTTTTCCAAACAGGGTAGAGAAAGGAAAATGAGGTAAGAGGGGAAAAAAAAAAAAAAAGGATGGGGCAGGGATTTCCTCTTTCCTGTTTTATCTATCACATAGAACAAAGCAGAATCCCTCATCCACTGTACCTCAGCTGCAAATATTTGTTGTCATGGGAGAACAGCGAATGTAGGGGGTGGCACCTGTGACCTGACCTGACCTAATGGTAGCACACTGAGTCACGGGAATGGGACACACATATCAAATATGCCAGTACTGCTGGAAGTTTGTTAACAAAAGAAACTACCCATGGATTGCTTCAGAGAAACTAAGATGGAGACTTTTGGAAGATGTCTTTGAGTTGACAGTTTGTATGCGTGCAGATTGGGACTCCTGGTTTAATCTTATTTTCAGCTGTGTTGAGGAGATTGCCAATTCTTTCTAATCCAAATGGAAAATGTTCTTGGAACTCTCAGCATGGATTTTATCACCTTTTGTCCACATTGTGGCAAATTACTGGA
The DNA here is from genome assembly GCA_013397935.1 of Dasyornis broadbenti. Taxonomy (NCBI): domain Eukaryota; kingdom Metazoa; phylum Chordata; class Aves; order Passeriformes; family Dasyornithidae; genus Dasyornis; species Dasyornis broadbenti. The sequence goes on from VZRN01001324.1 coordinate 263,772, forward strand.
CGGTAATAAAACAAGTATAGAAAATTACCACAGACTTCTCAGTCAAAGAAGTTCATAACCTGGAGACTTATATATCAGAGGTTTGTGTAGTTCTGTATTACTGTGGAGGTGAGCTAGATGACTCAGTAAGTTTTCCTATCTCCAATTTTGGTTTTTTGTTCCCAGAAATTCTGTAACAGTGCTGAAAGGGTTCCCTCTTTTCAGAAAGCAACACTAGCAAGGAGAAACCATCCTTGTGTTTTTCTCTTATTTTGTGTGACCTAGAATGAGTTAAGATGGTAAATTGCTGTCAGTGCCAAAGCTGCAGCATCAGTTTGCAAAAAAAGTCCGATTTTCTCTACATGTTTCTCTTTAATGCCTCCCAACATTGGTTTACCGTCCTCTGTCTTTCCTGTTGAAATTTGAAGAGGTAAAAGCTAACTCAGTGTGGACTTTGCCCTGATTGCAGCAATTCTGTGGTTTTGTCTCATGGGATTTAGCTTGGAGTTCTTGGTTGCATCTCTTTTTTCCATTCATGCTGGTTCAATATTCTGTGCATTTAAAAATCAACAAATAAATAAATAAATAAATAAATAAATAAGGAAGAACTAAGTTTCTTCTTGCAGCATGCAAGCCAGATGTTTTTGAGATTGAGGAGGGGATTTTTAGTGGAGTTTGAGTGGAGCTCTTTCTGTCATCCCCCACAATGCTTAGTAAGGACAAAAACATAACCAGATTATAACAATACAGAAAGATCAGGCATTTTTAGTCTTGTAACTTCCAGCAGAATTCCCCTGAACACTTCCTCAGCTTGTTCCTTTTCTTCATCTGCTGTTGTTTTAGCTGGCCTGGCAGGGTCACCTTCTGGAAGAGCACAAGCTGTTGGTCGTGGCAAAAGAAGAATGTAACATACTGGTCCTTTGAATGGCACAACTTGTGTCCCCCTTGTAGCCAGAAAGCAGGAACAGATGGGTCCAATCTCCTTTCTCTTGATAGATGAGACTCTCTCCGTGTGCACAGGTAAAATTGCCACTGAGCTCTGTCAGTTCAGGGTCTGACCTTGCCCTTAAATAGGAGATACAGGAATAGGATATATCCCCTTGAATCTCTTGTTTCCCTCTTACTCTTGCCTTTTTCATCTTTCAAGCCCTTCTGAGGTATTTTCAGGTGCACCTGCAGTGTAAGTCTTCACCTTCCAAGATATGTCTCAATAGTAACTTCTGTTGCTAGCAGTCAGCTGAAAAAGGCAAATTTATTTTGTGTGAGAACCTGAAGGTGAGAAAAATGCTTCTGTTTAACTTTCAAATAGCTGACATTTGTATTCTTTTAAAAAACTAAACTAAGTAAAAATAAGTTATAGTGAAATTATTGCTGTTTCCTCTCTTTCAAAGGGAGAAATGTAAGTAAGAAAATCAGAAAATATTAAATGAAGAATCACGACCACAACTTAAGTTCCATGGAAAAAATACACATTGAATTGAGATAATGTTCCATTAGTCAAGACAATGAAGCCAAATATCTCAACTGATCTTTACAGCACATTCCACTTTCCAACAGTCATTGAACTGAGGGTATCATGTTTGCCGACTGTGGGGAGAGTGGGCATCAGCCATCTGCCTGAACCCGCAAAACTGTTTTTTGAACAATATTAAACTATTAGAAGCTGTTCTTCTGACATCATTTGATGAAACCTGGTGTCCTGTCTGACCTTCTCAGAACATAGCTCTTTGGTAGCTGTACTATTGTTTTATTTTATTGAGGAAATTGTTATTTGTAGTTCACAAACATGCTACCACCTTGACCTTTGCATCTGCCACTCATATGCTGCCTCAAGTGGTCTACGTTAAGCATTGCATTTATTCACTCGGGCTGTTCACCTTGTCTGAATATATTCTAGCTGGGATTTTGAAGCACCTTGATGCAAGTTAAACCAGCAGTTTTACTTTGAAATATTGAATGTTGAAGTTGTCTTTAGCTGCAAATTTGCTAGATAGGAACAGCAGGAATGAAGAGGGATCTTACCTTGTTTCACTGTTGAATTGCTGTCTTGATTACATCTCACTTGCGCATTGGGTTACATGACACCTCCTAACCACCCCTGCATAACAAAAGGAAATAATTTCCGTAACTCTATCATTTGAGATTAAAATGTAGGTAAGATATTTAATTTTAGAGATTAGCGCCAAATCCATTTAGAATCTGAATTTCTATACTTGTAATCATATGTTAATTACCAAATTATTGGCCTGACAGCTGTGAGGATACCCTCTCATCTCCTTTAAAGCTGCAGTGGCAAGTAAGTCAGTAAGGATTGGAAGTGCTCTTGGCTGACTTTGCTACAGGGAAAGACACAGAGGAACATTCCAGATTTTATTGTTTTTTTTTTTTTTTTTTCCAAACTGCAAAATGTAGTAATCTTCATGGAGTGCTGTTCACTGATGGAAATATTATAAGTATGCTTTTCTGGACATCTCTGACAAGTATCACATTTTGTCTTTCCTTTTCATGTTCTTTTTAATGCCATTATAAGGGTCTGGTATGGGGACAACCTCCTTTCCCAAATATTCATGCCATTGTTGAATAATGTTTATAGTGATTTTTGTGGATATGATCCTGTATTCTTCTGAATCACCTGGATGTCTAATTTTCCAGCTTCCACCAAGCTGTCTAATTGTAGGAGGAATTCTGAAAGTGTCACTGACTGAATCTGACCCTAGACCATGTTACTGGCCACTGGTGTCTCGATAGGGGCACTAGATGCTTGGTTTTCTCTAAATAACTCCAGACAGATGACCACTGCTATCATTTGTACCGTAGTAGCATTCATAGTGATTCATCATGAACCAATGTGCAGTGCCCTACAGGCCAAAAATATCTTAACTCCAAGAGCTTAAAACCTATGAGTCTGTCTGTCTGTAGTCAAGGTGTGACTGCAACTTGTGTGTACACAGGTAAGTTAGCTTTCAGCTAGATAGTTTAGTATCTGGGTAGCTCTTAATACAGAAGCTGAAGCACAGGGACAGGAAGTGACATTTCTAAGGTTATTTAAAGTTCTAGAGTATAGGAAAAAACCCCAAACATCTGAGTTCCTCTGTAATTCTCTACCTACCAGGCTGTTTACATATTGTTTGTTAATTCTACTAGGGTCCAGGTACTTCAGTGATAAACACATAAGCCCAACTGCATTTGATTTATACTGCAGCTTTTGAGAGAGGTATTTCTCCTATATGCCGTCCCATGAGTAGAAAATCCTATTAGGTAGGCACAATTAGCACTGGGGAACTTGCTGATCGCCAATCAACAGGCTTCTGGCATAATGATTTCCTGATAAATGGCCCATGTTTGAAAATGGCAAGACATAATAATATTCACCAGAGCCAAAGGGAGTGATGTATATTGTGGATGTTCTATCAGTCAATAATATCCTCACTGCTCGATGTGTCAAAAGAAGACAAAGGCTTGGCTTTCCCTGGGGTTTCTCACGTGGCAGAGGGAAATGCCTGGCAGTTTTACATGGACTTAGTTATTCAGCAGTGGAAGCTGTGACCATGAGCTGGCTTCATCTGGTTTCAATCACTCACTTCTCTCTCTCACTCTCTCTGCTGAATGTTCCTATGTTCATGGAATATTTTTCCAACTGTGTTCCTTTGGCATTACCTTTCCAGCCTGCAGCAACAGGATTGCAGGAATAAAAGAAGTGCCTTCATCAAAGTAGCTGTTGGAATCAACAAGTTCTTATCAACATTATAGTAGCTTTTTGGCTGCCCTGGCAGCAAACTTGTTCTACTTTTCTTGCAGAGAAGTGCATCTTAACTTTTCCCAGCTCTAGCCTCAGTGAAATTTAAAACAATCTGATCAGTATCTTTAGAATCCTTACCTAGCTAATATGATTCTATCTTGCTGATGTGAAGTTAAAGGGTGTTTGAACAAAGAATGGAGTAGTGTTCTTTCAAGATATCACATTATGACTTTGCTTTGGGGAAGATTTTTTAAAGCAAATAACAGTTATGACGGAAAATAACCTCTCCTTTACCCTCCTGATACTTCTGTTACCAAGAATTTAAGTAAATCTCTTCTTCATCCCATCCAGAGAAAGTCACAAGCAGATTTCAGAATCACAGCATATGTCAGTAATCAAACAATATAGAGACCAGGGGGCTGGTTTAACTTTAACAGTTTTGTGCTGGGATTATTAAAATGCGTGGTGATGTGTTTCACGAATGAGAATATCAAAGCTCCTTCTTTTATGTGGAGGAAGCAATGGCACATGTGAGAACACTCTAACTGGAAACTGCATTTTAAATAGAAACATTTCCAATATAAATGCAGTTTGATCTGTATGTGTCTGCTGTGCGGTCCCTTCCTGACTCCAAAAAAATAAATGTGCTAAGTGGGTCTTTTTAAACTTAGAAACAGAAGAGCAAGATGATGTTGGAGTCTTCTGGAAGATTCAGAATGAAACCCATGCTTATTTCAAAAAAATTAAATGAGAACTTGAGTATCCAAGTATGTGTACATCTGTTCTTTTAGGTGAGGCTAGCTTCTATTCCTTTGAAGAAATGACTTTCAAGGGCTGTTCCATGTGGACTGATCGCTGGAGAGAGCCAAAGATTTCTGTCTTGTTGATGGGGTTCCACCAGCAAGATGCAAGGGGCTTTTATTTGAATTGTGTAATTTTCCAGGATGGACCACTTTACTGAGGAGGCTAAGAGCCTGAGGGAACAACAGCAAAATAATTCTTATGCCTATCTCAGTGGTTTTAACAAAAGCTTTCTTGTTCTGGGTAAATAGTTTAGAGCTGCTTTACAAGTATCTTTCATTACTTATGCCAGGCATGATGCAGAATATTGTATATTTAAGGTGGAAGCACCTCAGACTATGTGCTAATTTTTGGTGATACTTGGCCAAAAGGAACTACACGTACAACTGAACAAAATTCTAGCAAATTTGAATATTGCAAGCTAGATCAATAAAGACATCAGTCTTCAAATGAACTGCACATTGAAGCATTAAGAATCCCCAGGGTAAGAATACTCTCATGAGTATCTATTTGTTCAGTTCTCATCATCCAGTTTTGCAAAGGCTATAGCTAGAATAATTTTCTGTTGAGAGGCAAAATCACAGCTTTTATTTCAGGCCCTTAAATAGAAAGGCCCCTAATGCTAAGCTAGAAAAAACAACAACAAAAAATAATACAGTAGAAGATAGTGGGAATAAAATGAATAATTGGAAAACTATGATGAGAGGTAAAAGTTGTATCAGCAAGTGCTGGCATGCAACTACAGCCAAATAATGTCTGAGGAAGAAGTCTTCCTGACATCAAACAACTGTTCTCTCTCACAGAGGGCAGGAGCATGTGGAGATCAGCGTCAAGTGGAATAAAATAGAACACCCTTTTTTCCTTAAAACACAGGTGGCAAAAGCATCATTCAGAGCTTGCTGACCACAGGCCAAAAGCTGACTTTGTTCTATGAAACACATATGTCAGCTTACCAAGGTTTTGTTGAAAAGGCATGTAGAGACATTTGCACCCACTGGAGTGTGTCATTGCTAGAGAGGTAGTTTGGATGATTAACATTCCTGTGGCATCTCTAGCAGTGAGCAACAGCTGTTTTGCAAAGCCACACCCACAAAATTGTTTCTTCTTTTGGTCCTTATATTCTTGCTTCTAACACTACCTCTTGTGATAGCAGATATTTGGGAATGTCTCATAGTTCTTGTGTGTGATTCAGCTGAATATGTGCACGATTCTTTCTGCTGGAGGCAGTCAGATAGTTTTCTGTGAGCAGGCTATAATTTAGAGTAAACATGGTATTTGGTCCCTTGCCTATACCCTGTGGGAGCCAGCTATCCTAATTAGAAAATATCATCAATGTAAAAGAGAAGGCTTTGGAATGGTTTATAGTTAAAATTTAAGAATCATGGATCACGTTTAAGTGAAGAAGTGAGAACACACTGTGGGTTTATACAATGTGTAAGATGCACAGGACTGCAGGTATGTCTGCAGTACATTGCAGTCAGCTGCACTATGGTGCAGGTCAGAGCTCAGCAGCCTCACCTGTCCACAGCATCTTGATGTGGAGTGCCTATAACTCTGTGCACTTACCAGTGTTCCCATGGGAGCCAAGACTGTGTGCAAATACTGATCTTTTGTGAAAAACAGTTTTAAGACTCCTTTAGGAAGAGTACTGTGAGACATTGTCTGCTCTCATTGTCTTTTTGGAAGAATATATGAGACATTGTCTGCTCTCATTGTCTGAACAATAAGAGCAATAGGAACAGATCTAGAATGGGCTTACCGTGCCTGCTCACCAGTGCACAAGCAGTTTGCATAGTGAGGCAGTGTAAACCTGCATTCTCTCTGGAGGGTCCTCTTTAAGTCAAAAAATTAGTGTGCCTTTATGATCCTTTCTCCCTTTTTTTCTGTCTAGAAACATTTCATACAGAATGTTCCTTATGTGATGCAGGCAAAGCTGAACTTCTTGAAGGGAAGTATGGTGCTTCCTGTTCCAAACATCCTGCCAGTCTGATCTCTATGCTACTTAGACCAATAAAGTTAGTCACTTTGATACTGTAGATGTGCAGTTTTCTCCTCACAACATTTTAAAGCTGCCTGTGTTTCCTGGGTGTAAACAAAAAAAGCTTTCGTTTTGGTGGGAATTTATCTCACACACTGCTCACTAACCAAATATAAGAGGATGTTTGGTCACTTGAGTATAACTTTGATAGCTGTTAAGTGTTTGGCCCAATCTCAGAGTATAAATCTGCCACTGTTAAAAGGTATCATTCCTCCTTTTTACTTGAGTTCATGAATATCAGCTCAAGATCATATTCACTAGGGGCTTTTTTGGCAATAGAAACCTTGTAAAAATGCATCTAAGATTGCAGGGTTAATTTTTAACCTGCTGTAGAATAAAGCAGTATAAAATCAATTTAGTCCAAACCTGCTTAAGTGGGTAATTAAGGTCACAATCAACCAAAATGGTTTCTGAAGCCATTGCAGCTATAGATCATTACACTTCTCTTCCAGCACAATGCAAGTAGACAGGCCCCAGCCAAAGCTTTCATCTGACTATCAATCATCATTACAATGTAAACTGCCAGGGTGAGAGAGGGCAAAGCTTTGAATTCAGAGCTGATGGAAGTTCTATGACCTGGGGGCTTTCTTAAGTTAAAGGCTAATTAACCATAAAAGAGTCAAAGGTCTGCAAGTCTAACACATTAAACGATGTGCCTGCCTCCTTAGGTTCTATTGTATCAGAAACGTTAATTCCGTTAAGTGTGAACACATCTAAGGCAATCATTGCCTTCTCCCACCCCTCCTTCTGCCTCCTTAATTTTATATCTAGGGATTTTCTCCATCTATGTGAAGTTAAGTGGAGCTTGGGAAATGTGCTTCTGCTGGAGAAAGCTCTGAGCAATGCAGGCTACATCTGGAAGAGGAATTCCTGACATTCTTCTTTCACGAATCAGCTTGGCCAAGTTAATCACATTAGCTTCAGAGAGTATATTTAGTTATCGTAGTCCAGAATAAACAAGCTCATAGTCTAAACAACTGTGTTTGAGATTTCATAGACTGTGTGAGGCAGCTGTAAAACCACAAGAATCTATATAATAGATCTATGTATAGCAGTATAAAATGACAACAGAGAGGTACAGATAAAAACTGAAATTTAAAGGTAGTAATAGAATGATATGGAACAATGAAAATAGCAGTGATTAAACTGATCTACATTTTGGAGAGTTTGAATGTTTTCTAAATTGTTGGGTTTTTTTTCTTTAACTAAATCTTTTAGTCAGAGAGGGATAAAATAGTTATCACACAGTACCTGCTTTTGGGGCCTCGTTCAAAATTAACTCAGGGAGAATTTATCCATGAATGCTCAGGAAATGTTTAATCAGATGAAATATGGTGTCAGATAATATATTAAAACTCAGGAGATGTGTATTTGCCATAGTTATAATTATGTTGCCCAAATACCCACACGCCCCCACCCGCTCGTTCCAGCTCTTCACTTACATTGCAACAGTTTATGGAGCCACTCTGCAGACCAGAACTAAAATAGGGTTAAGAGTTTTCATTTTCATCCGACACATTTCTGTGATGGATTTGGTAATGCTGCAGGGAAAGAAAAAGAGCAGGTGCAGGGGAGGGCAGGAACTTCTTAGGTCAGCTTTGGCACCAGAGAAGGCGTTTATCTGAGAATATCCTGAGTCTCTCATTGATTTGCCATTAGCGTTTAGCAAGTTCAAGTTCCTGAGGTTGCAGTTCAATTTTACAAATCCTTTCACAGCTGAGTGTAAGGGGTTCCTGTTCCTGTCCCTGCCAAGCCTGCCTACATCCGTCAGCTGCTTGTTATTGCCACCTGCCAGACACCACAGCCCTTTGGTCATACCAGTGAAATTGTTTAACTGTGGTTAAAGAGATATAAGAAATGACCTGTTTAAAAGAGCACAAAATTGAGTAACTTCAAACTTTCACACCCCCAACATGGGATAAAAGAACCTCATATCACTCCAGGTATATTTGCTTTGCTGGATTTTTTCCTTGTGAGAGTGAGAGGGGAAAATATTTCATGAATGTTACATAACACAGGATCTTCACAATATGTAAGTACAAGGTCCTTCACTGTCTTCTGCTTTGATCACTTCTGGGTATTTCAGCCTGTAAAAAATTCAGTTTTGTGATTCATACAGTGAATTTAAGAGTATTCTAAACAGCTACCTTTAGATGAGAGTCAGTATATTATAGGTGAAACACACCATTTTGCCCAAAATGCTGACTTATTTAATTGCATGCTATAGTGAGTACATGCATTATCATAAATTTCAGCACTATGCAATCTGACTACTACAGCAGAATTCAGACTACACTACTAATGAGACTGTAGTGATGAAGACATAATGATACAGCAGGCATAGTTTGCAGGGAGAAATATTATCTTCGATTAGGTTCAGAGAGCTGAGAAAATGGACAAGTTCAGCATTCCATTTTCTTTATCAAACCTGTATACCAGCCATCATGCTGTGTTATCACAGAAGAATCTCATAAAGTAGGTGGAAAGGGTATTAGCACTTGGTTTGAGGTTTTGTTAGAAAGATCCTTCCTGTGCTAAGAAAGAATGTTGATGTGTTAGAGGCCAGAGTTTTATGGGCTTTAGGCTGCTACAGGTAATGTTTCTGGAGAAGACCTAAAATTATATCCTGACCATTTAGTATCAATTAAAGGTGCCATAATGCCATTTTCAGGAATGTTAGTGCTAGGATTTTGCTTCAGCTCCATGGTAGCTTACCACACTGTAGCTTTGGTCAAAGGAATTATTCCTTTTTTTCTATCTCCCAAAGTGGATGTATTGTCCACCTCTTTCTGATGGGATTGTTGATCTATTTGGTATGAAAAGTGTTCTCATACAGCGTACTTAGCTTTCTCCAAAGCTTTTGGCTTAGTACTGATAGGCTTTGGCTGCATTTCAGGGCAGGTGTTTTTGTAATGTCCCAACACCTGCTCCAATTCAGTCCTAATATTATGATGATCAAAAGAAAGCACCCAGTAGAGTGCATGGATTTTTCTTCCCCAGTCATTTATCTTTCCTTCCACAAGACACAGAAGGAGACCAGGACTGAAGGGTCCTTTTGCACCAATTGGTATTGTTTGAATTAAAAGGCTGCATTAAAAGTTGTATCATCAACAGATCTCATTTCATTGTTAAGATATACTGGGAGGGATCTCCAGAGACTACTTTTTGCTCCAAAATAATTCCATATTTTCTTCAGCAAATGAAATAATAAAATAGAGTTTTGCATAATATTTTTGTAATAAAGATTTATGAAACAGTAAATAAAGAAGAAAGCAAGATTCTATCATGGAGTGACTGTAACCATCTGAGTATGTTGTCTTCCAACAAACAGAGATTTAAGATTGCTGACAAGAAGGTAAGGTATTCCCACATGCTGTGAGACTATGACTTGGAAATTCAGAGGAGTGAGATGTTGTTATAAATAACCATCCCAGCAAGACCTCTTAGTGCACTTATTTCCAAGAAGAATATATAAGAAAGACATTACTGGGAGACAAGCTTAGATGTGAGGTTTCAGAGTTGCAATGCTCAGACATATAAGGAAAAATGCCATTTCCTTTGCCAGTTTGTTTTTTGATACCCTAAGTAATATGAAATCTCAGATTAGGCAATCCAATGGCTTCTTAAGGACTCATGTCCAGTGAAAACTTCGAAACAGCTGCTGCATCCCCTTCACTTCACCATTTATATGTGCAAGATTGGATATCTGCATTCTAACTCTAATATGATGGGACTGTGACCCAACTGGTTTCAGAATAGCCACACTGGTGTCAGTTTGAAGTAATGCAGTTGCAGTTTGTACAGAATTTTTGGGATACCTCAGGATAAAAGGCTCTATACAAATGTAGGTCACTTTTATTAAATGCCTTGCAAATAGTTTATAATGCCTTTAAGTATCAGAACAGCCATACCACATCAATAATCCCTGCACATGTGTTTACTTTATTTTAGAGTTTGCCACAGTTCACTATAAATGGTTTAGATATATTCAGTAATTCAGTTATAATGAAATGTGCAAGCCTTCAATAAACGTATGTGTTACAACTGGCCTCTGATGTAAATGCCTTGCCAATTATATGTACATTAGTGATGACTGTAGCAGGCTTATAAATACTCTTTGTAATTTTTTGGCCTCTGTTCTCCCATCCCTTACATAAGTTTTATAGTGGTGTGTAATTCTAGATTCACAGATTTTGAGGCCAGGAGGGACCATTAGGTCATCTGGCCTATTGGTGTAGCAGGCCAGAGAACCTCATCTGGTCGCTTAAGCAATGAGTCCAAGAACCTCTTTGTTTGACTAAAGGATATCTTCCACTCTGCGTATCTGCATGAAGACCTTGAGCCATTAGAAATTAATTAGTGGCCTCAGAGGTTTACTCCAGTTGTTAACCATCCTCACGGTGTGTATTGGGTTCTTCCCCTACTGTATCCTACATGACATTTTTGAACAGAGCTGATGATCCAGTGAGGAGAGCACCTTAGTTTTGAACCTCAGCTGAGATCGTTTCTGACTCTAACCTACATGAAGTTCTGAGAGAGAAATAAGCTTGAATTAATTCTTGCTAACCCTTTTTTTCAACAGACCTCCAGATGTTCTTTCCATTTTCTTTCCCATAATGGATAAATTCTTTTCAGAAAAGCTGTGTGAGAGCCATATGCCATTTCAAATTCATTTTCAGCCTTTGAGTACATTACTGAAAGAACTCCTCTCAGAATTTTAAAGCTTAAATATCCAGAAAAGATGCCAGATTTTGAAGGGCTAGGCATCTCTGTAGGTATATAGATTAAATCAATACAGATTTGAAGAATCTGAGTATGCATAAAGACTGGTAAATAGGAGCTGAAGGGCTTGAAAAATCTTCTCACTTTCTGTGGGTGTATCTTTTGGAAAATTTAGCTCTATTCTGATTTATATGGTGCTTGGCAATTCTTTGCATTCACTAAATATTAGACTCACTGGAAAGTTGTAAATGTTCCCCTTTCCACTCACCACCATACAGGTTTTTCACAAACATGATGTTCATTTCTTCGCCTCACCTGATTGCTGGCACAAGTCTTTTTACGCTTCTGGGATCTATTCACTACTGTCAGAAAGCCTACAGTTTTCTAACAGTATGGTTTTATTATCTACCAAATTCACAGATGCTCTTATTTTATATGGGATGGAGGAGGAAGAAGATGGGGAGTGTGGATCTAAATGTGGTTTCATATTTTGGGAAATCTTACTTTACTCAGATTGATTTTGCAGTCTGAGAAGAAGTGAAAATTCAGCCTATATGTGAGAGGCAGGCAGAGGAACAAGTGTCAGGTAGAAGGCATTCAGCTGGTAGATGGTTCATTGGATTTTGTGCCAGAGCAGGGCACAGTATCAGGGAATTAAAAACTGATAATTTAAGCAGAAACTGGTAATGACTGAGAACCCATAATAATTATTATGTTAATGAAAGCAAAAAGGCAGGAGAGGTCTCTATTCTCCTGACAGATAGAGATATTCTAATCAGACCTGTATCTACAAGAAAACATTGAAATCTCTTTAAAATAAAAGTGCAAAATTGAGACAATGTGCATTTTTGATTATTCTATTAGCAGAAAATAAAAATGCACCTAAATTTTAGTGCTTTTATTATTACACTTAGGAGCGTTTACTCACTGAATGTAAAGTGCTTTGAGAAGGAAAACATACTTCCTCACAGGGATTGCTTCCCATATTTGGAGTATGACTGTTTAAATTGTAGCTCAGCAGAAATATTTTGATTCTGTGGGGCACCAGCAGCTCAGCAACAGTACTGCCTTTCACATCCAGTTCTTAAGCGTAACAGATCATTTAGACCCTAGGCTGGCTAGGCTCACATAAACCAGGTTTACAAAGACTTATAAAAGCTTGGCTTTCCTCCTTCCTTCTGCCCCACATTCCAGTTTTTCCCCTTATAATTTTACCACAAGGCAATGCAGTCAAGCTTTTCTTGGATCATATGAATGTAGATCAATAAATATCAGTTGCAGAATGGGAATCTACACACAGGCATGTGCTGGAAGGATGAAATAGTTATGTTAGTTTAAAAGAACTTCAAAGTTTGTTTTGTTTTATATTTTCAGGGCACAATGCCTATGTTATATAGGTACCAAACAGAAGTTGAAGAGGAAGAGGAAAGTTCTTTCTGAAAAAGCAGCAATGCTGGAATGTGCTGTGAAGACTCAGATTGTTTTTCAGCTCTGGAGGCATTTTTTGGTAAGGAAAACAATATTATCTTTGTCTGGATAAGGGTAGTATACCTTATGGAATAACAATAACCTACTTTTCAGCTGTGATCCCATAGTTATTGTCTATAGATAGATGCAAAGCATCTTATGGGAACAAGATGTTTGGTTCAACAATAGACTGTCAAAATAATTCAGGCAATTTGTTTTCTGCCAGTGCTTAGACTATGAGTCAGCCTCCACCAGGGACCTTGTCCTCTCCTCTCCTCATATCCTTCTTGAGAGAGATAAATGACTTTGTTAGCTCTGAAATGAGATCCAGAGTGATATTCAACCATTTGCAGAACAATACTGAAAGGTTAAGCATTGTTTAGCAGAAGTCCTATGAGATCAAATGGTCCCAACATTTATGCCAGCCCTTTTAATTTTCATCTACCTACCTTATCTCAAACACAGGAACTAGGCCAACCAGTGATCTTAGATCAAGACAGTGCTCCATGTAGTGTATGGAGCAACTCAGCTAAAGTCATGTTTCTGTCACTTAACTGAGCATGACTGTATTCCAGGATAGAATTCCAAAAGAGTTACACTTTCTCAACAATGGATTTGGATCTTTGCATGGAAGTTCCTGTGAAAGGCCAGCAGAGTTATTTGTCCTTCTGACTGTATAATGATGGAGGAATTGCCACAATGAGACAAAAGGCAGAGGGTACAGGGCATTGCACCTTTGCAATTATAGCTAACTCCTATGAAGATACAGTCTTTCTGTTTATAACTAGTGCAAAAGGTTGGACTGGCATTGTATAGAAGTATGCTGAATCATACTGATGATGGCAGCCTCTGAAGCTTGCTAAATAGAGAAAATCAAGCATGTGACTTGGGTTGAACTGTTGTAAAGGCAATTGGTTCCTGTATGAAAATGTGCTGATTTCATAATGTTTTACTTTGAAAGAAAACAAGGTGCAAGATTTAGCAGATAGGAATCATGACAATAAGATTTTACTTAGCTATCTCCTGCAGGCCTGTTGCACGAGTCTAGGCAATCACCTTCCTTCTTTGTGCTGCCATGTCTTAATTTAGAAGCTGGGAAATACGAACTCCCAGGGTGTTGTTTTAATTTTTCTTAAAGTTAGAAGCAATCACTGTATTTATCTTGCCCAACTTCCTACATAAAGCAACCATAGAATTCCAGCTACAAATTATCACTCTCTTACAAAGAATTGTGCAATCCCTGGCCAGCTGCAGCTGTATTCATGATGAAGTGAGCGAGCTGCACACTGATACAGCTTCTTTTCATTCATATGGCAAAGAGCAACACACCATGTATGCTTGGACAGAAAGGGATGAGTAGTTTCTTTTAGCTTCCCTGTTATATCTCTCCCACAAAGTATGACACACAAAAGTAATTGTATAACTTTTTATAGAGAAAAACAACATCTCTTTTTATCAAGAATAAACTTCTCATGAAAAGGCTATTTTCATTAATTAACAAGCTGTAATCATATAAAAATGTCATCAAAAAGTATTTTCTCCCTTCTTTATTAGCTTCACTGTGAGTAAAGGTACTTTTGCCTAAACTTAAGATAAATAATAGATATATGGCCATGTATGATTTATATTTATATGCAGACATTCATAGCTTTCTATGTGCACAATCATAGATATCTGTATCAGAGTACCAGATCAAGTCAATCAGAGACAGTGTCTCTTGGTCTGTCACACACACACACACACACACACACACACACACATTTCCAAACCAAAATTTAGCACTGCACTATAAAACTCAGTAAGACAGACCTCATCCTAATCAAGGCCTAATTAGCTCCTTAGAGCCCAGCTCTGATAATTTGCATGAGGCCTTCCACATACAGATACCAGAATGTGTGAGTGTAAATTAACACTTAGAGTTAACTCTGTGCAACCAGAGTAGGTTCTTTCAATAAAGCTGCTAATTCTGTCACGGTAGTAGTGACCCTTAGTATATTAAAATCAGGTTCCCCACATTCTGTGACACAATACTTCGAAGAAGAGAATTGAGAAATCTGGCTTTCAGTTCCATAGGCATAAGACAATATGTTGTTAATAGGTAAGTCAATGTCTAGATGTTGCTAAATCTCATGTAACGGTACCTTGCTTTTTGATTAAGTCCAAAAGATACCTTTAATTTGAAAAGCTTCCAACTGAATAATTTACAAAGCATTTTAAGCATTTTTGTTCTTCTGATATGTGAAAACATGAGAGCTTGAATAAAGGATTTCAGAAGAAAGGGGTGCTTAAATTATTTTCAAAATCAGATTAGGATCTGACTCCTTCTTTCCTGTTTATGTTCTGCTTATGCAACAGAGCAGGAACACAGACCATATTACTGTTTTCAAATCGTGTGGGGAGTACTTATCATGTATAGGCCCAGAGCAAACCCTCCTGCACCTCATTTCTGTGGTCCCCGCTGCAGAGAATGTAGCAACAGTGAGGAGACTCAGACGCAGCATAGAGGAATCTGAACAACAGAAGTTTGCTGGAGACCAGCAAAGGCATGTCCTAGCTGCTAGTAGGCTGGTTTGTCTTGAGTTTGGTCCAGACACAGGTTGGTAGGTTGCAGCTACACCCAGTCAGAAGCATCAAATTTGCTTATAAATCAAGGACCTCAAAGCATTTTCCAAATGTTAGTCAGTTAATTGTTGTACCATGTGCCATACTGACCTGTAATGTAAGTAAATATCAATAGATATGTTTTACAAATGGGCAGATTTGAATTCCTTGAAACTACTTCGGAAACCTAGAACCAAGCACTATCGGATCTGAGGAGAGACCTTGGGATTTGTGACAATATGCTGCAGATACTGGCTAATTTACATCTTTGACAGAATCCAAGAGCAGCAACATGAGAGGAGCTACGTCAACCTCTGAGCCAGCCTGTGAGTAACTCCTTTGTTTTTCTCTAGCTGCATCTGTGAAAAGCAAGTGCCTGTTCTCTCCATCAGTTTAAAATAACAGAATGGGATTAGAGTATTCTATTCCTCATCTATATCAGGCAATATAGTACTTGGTACAAGACATAGGAAAAAATAGAAAGACACCATTGTGAGCGATGGGTGATATGTTACTGAAGCCAAAAAGTTACCAAGTTAAATAATGAAAGTTATTGGTTGCATGTGTTGTTGGTTTTGGTTTGGATTTGTTCTGGTGGGTTTGTTGGGTGTTGCTGTGAGTTAGGAGGGAGGCGGAGTTGAAGACTGGTCTGAGAGGGTGGTGGGATGACGGGGGGTGCGGGGGTGACAAAAAGTAGGCGGTCGGGAGAGAATGTAAGTTCCCGAGTACCCAGCTAATGGGAAAGCGGACAGGGATCGCTCCGGCCGGGACAGGGTATAAAATGTAGCCATTTTGTTGAAGGGTGTGTGTGTGTGCTCGGCTCTAGAGGACGGACACACATCCGACTCAGCTGACTCCTAACTAATAAACAGTTTGCTTTTGCTTCGACAACTTTGTCCTCATTGAAATTGTATCAAAAAAGTTAGTTCATTTCTAACACCATGAACTAGGAAAGCATGCTCAAGTCTGACAGCATAACTCCCAGAATAAAAGGGAATTTGTGCAAAGCATGGTCTGTTTATACAAGTTAGCAACTAGAAGAGCCGCTGTAAAGAGATTTGCGAGTAGCAGTTCTGACTCTGGGCAAAACCGATGCAGTTGCTTTGCCTTGTTCACATCTGACTTGAGATTCAGTGGGAAGGATAATCTGTGCAAATTCTGTACTGAGATGTACAAAATGCTCAGGAGCTTCTGCCAGCTGAGACCAGTGTAAGTAACTGGGGCAAAGATAATTTGAGAGAGCACAGACAGGCAAAGGTTGAAAACTCACATTTTTGCCCTCTGTATTACTGCAGTATTGTTACTGACAGACCAGTAGCTGCTGCAGTTAAAAGCTCAGATCACAGTAGCAGAGATTGAGTGTCCTCCATGTTTTCAGAAGACAATCTTTAGAAACATCATTACCCTATGTCAGACTTCTCAGACGTTTTGTTGCAAGAAATATGTCTCTTTATACAAGCACACACCTGCAATCCCTGAAGAAGACATTTTGCTAGATGAAGTCCTCATTAATTATAAATTTGCCTAGTTCCATTGACAAATTTATAGCATGTAAGGCATATTATTTAAATTAAAATCTTTAAATTAAGAGAGAAATTAAGATTGATTCAAAGAAAAACTTGATCCACCTGATCAAGATATGCCATTTCCAACAGTTTAGTGAATCAGAGCTTTGGGAATTGCTGTGGGTATCACTAAGCAAAATGCCTTGCTTATGATATAAATCTATGGATTTAAAGTTGCTGGTTCATATTTAGTGAAATGCGACAATTTGACAAGTGCATTTACATCAGGAAACATAACCCAAAGAGAGGCTTGGATATTATTTACTCAGAATTTTCAATGAATATTCTTTCAGCAGAGTGCATTTCAGAGGTAAATATACGATCAGCAAATTCAGAAACAGGGATATAGTCCCATTTTCATGTTTTAATTCACTGAGTAGCACTTTCTGAGTCAATTCTGGTGCATGTACTGCCATGAACTAAAACCAACAAATTTTAAGAATGTTGAGTATGAAAACTGGACCCAGGTAAGCTGGGACCCAGAAACAAAGAAATTACTTAATTTGAACTACATGTCAGTTCACTGGCTGGCATCACAATAGTTCAGTGATGAAACTGTTGGAATACTGTGGAATACTTTTTCTTTTCACCTTTTAACGTGTCTGTATTTCTGTGTCAATGTCATGCTATATTACTGTAGCACTGTAGGAGTCACAGTTAAAACTCAGCCCCTAGTGATAAGAAGTACTTTTGAAAAAGAAAATCATAAAAGCAGTCAATGCTCTGCAGAGCTTACTGTCTATAACACCAGTTGTACAGCTTGTGGTAAGCTCCAACACTCCACTGACATCACTGGGAAAATTAAAAGCATGCTGGTTCCCATTGCAGTCCATCTTACCTAACCTCTTATGTAAGTAAAATAGAGGGGGCCGTGTATTTTGCTGAGTAGAGACAGCAAGCTGAATTGGGACCCCAGAGATGGTTACATGGATCACTTGCTCAGGCTTGTACCAAGCCCTTTTCCTGCCCCATCGTGATCAAGTAACTTTCTTGTGGCAACCACAGTAATTCCCTGCAGGGGGGAGGGATATTAAGAAAGTATGTTTTGAGTCTCTTAATGTAATTTAGCAGCAGGAAACTAGGAAGGAGTGCCAGAAACATGTGAATAGCCAGTTCTTTGTGCAGCACTTGCAAATGCTCCACCTAGGCCACAGCAGGGCAATTGCTGCTTCATATGAATTTATTACCAAGAAGTGTTTGTCTACAAGTACGTTCCACACCTGATTTAAGGCTTTTCATTTACATGTGACTTATGTAATAGTAAATTTACAGTTTAAATGTGGTTAATGAAAATTAGTATTTTATTCACTGGAAACGATTTCAAGCCAAAAATGTTTCTCCCCCCAAGGCCAAGTAAATCTGTTAGGTGACAGTGTTGTCAACACCTCTTAGCACTGAGTGTAGTACATAGCACTTTTTTGCGCCTGAATACTGTGGAGGAGTCCTTGTTATAGTTCTATGGTAATCCAGCCATGAAAACATTTCACTGTAATAAATATTCACTTAGGCTAAATCAGTAAGGATTAAAAATAACTACTTAAGCATAGTGAAGAGATGGTATCTGTATTGAAGAACTTGTGTTAAGGGAATGGAATGATCTAGACTGATGATATTCAAAGGCACAGAGGGCAAAAATGACCTGTATCACGTCATGCCTCTATTCAGTGATTGTTTCATTCCATAGTGAAAGTAACTCAGCATTTAATTATGTTGTTTCCTCCCGCTATCTTATTGGTTACATAAATATAATAATGATATTTAGTTACAGAAAATTAATGAAGTAGTTTAGGTTGCAAATACCAAATGATGCATGGTTAAGGAAAAATCTCACCACCAAAACAACAACAAAATCCCCAATCCTCACTTGTGTACTTAAAAAACAGTTAAAAATATCAAGATAAATTTATCCATCTGTTGCCCTCAAATAAAAGACATCAGGGATGAATTTGGCCCCCTTTTATTCAATTTGTCCTCAATTTGCTAAGCTCATTAATTTTCTCTTGTTTTACTCTCTGTTAACTGAGAAAGAGCAGCCTCTTTGCAATAGGCATTAGAGGCAGGAAATCTCAGGGTATGTTTCTAATTGCCAGAGTTTCTTTCCCTCTTTCTGCTGTTCCTGTTCTTAAGGAAGCACAAAGGGGTGCATGAGGTGCCACTAGGTAAACAGAAAAGAGTACCAACGTCAGGGTGAAAACCACACAAGAAGCAGGAAGAGGTGCTTGCAGTTAGGTTCATGACCTTTGTATTTTTTTTGTGATTGTCCAGGAGAGGGAGGAAGGGGGTTAGAGAAGGAGAGATAGGAAGTTACCATGAGAGCAGATGTATGCATAACCCCTGTTAGAAAACATCAGAGAGTTAGGAAGCTAGTGCTGAAGCTGCTGAAAGTTGTAGGGTTCTAACTGCTGAACATCTGGGAAAAACAGATCTATGTCTGGTCTTTGTTCCCAGACAGCTAAGGTAGTTCCAACAGGTAGATGTCAAAGCCCAGGTTTCAGAAAGAGAGCTGAACAATAGAAAATAACTGAAATATGTTTGGTTATTAAAAACAAAATAAAAAAAATTAAAGCAAAACAATACACTTTATAGTTGGAAAATCGAAGTTCTTACAAATTACAGTAATTTAAGATGTTCATAAAATCTGGCCTTTACGAGTCTTGAAATTCTCATTAAGGTAGAATCATAGAATCATTTAGGTTGGAAAAGACCTTTAAGACAGTTTTCTTTGTGTTCTGACTTGGGTATGGTAATATACATGTTCTGCTCCACAAATACACAAATGGAAAATTGTGACCATGTCAGAGTGCCAATTGATTTTATCTGTGCTTGCTGAGGTCTCAAACATTTCAGTTTAGGCACATTCCCGAAGAACATAGAATCCTTCTTTCCAGTGCCTTGGGGAACAATTTTAGTGCATCATCACAAACTGGGATGGTAAAAATCTGGTACAAAAATCAAGCACAGTCTTTGCCTGTTTCATTACATGTAGAACTGCATAGCATTTTTTAATACTCTTAAGACAAGACTATAAAACTCCGTGACTCTGAGGCAGTGGGTGACGGATCACTGCAACAAAAAGATGCCTGTAGAATGAATATAAAACCTCTGATGCTTTTCTGTGAGGCTGGAAAGAATGAAGAGTCTTTTGGGTGGTGCACCAGGTAATAAAAGTTGCTACATTAGGTGTGTAGGTGATCTTCTCCACCTCCATATTAACACTGCCCATTACATGTTCACCTGAATTATACTCTGAGCCACACTTCCTGTTACAGTAAAAAATGCCAAGAAGCTACAAAGTAGACTTAAGCCAAGTATAAAAATAACACTGGGAATTGCAGCAACTTAATTTTTCCTACCTCAATTAGCAGAAGAGGAGTGTGTAAAATGATGAGTGGAAAGAATAGTTAAAATATTGGTATTCTGACTGTGAATAGCTGTTCACCTACCAGATTATTCTATATGGAGTTAAGATACTCCAGAACTTAGATGGCTTTCAAGACTATGTGTGATATTCTTTGATGTTTTGCATAAACTAAAGTGTTTAAAGTCTGTTTCCAAGACTTTTAACTTTATGATATCCAAGACAGTGACTCTTTCATGTGTCAGAAATAGTCTTCTATTGATAGAAGAAACAGAGTTCTTGGGAATTCCATTTTATGTCTGAATGGGATGCTGTCAGCATCAGTGGGGAGTCAAACAATTAGACCAGGCTTCATTTGCCTTTCTTGTATGTGACATTGAAGGGATATTAGTGAAAATCAATTCAATTTCTTGTATACCAATGATAAGGCTTGTCTCTACTAGATGATTAGAAGCCATGAGAATATCACCAAATGTGCCTTCAATTAATAGATACCAAGACTATTTAAAGTTTGGTGTGATTGAATGCAGAAAACAGGAAAAATGGTTTTATTGAAGGGAAATAAAGTAAAATGTGGAAAAAACCCAACCAGTTTTGGTTTTGTAAGCACTCTTGAAGGTAATGATTTGGCTTGAGATATTGCAGAGCTTTCTAGGGGGAGCTAGTGTCAGGGCACCTTTTCTAAACCAAGCAGATGATATCCAGGGGCTTCTTGTTGACATCAGAGAAGCCTGAAGCCCGGCTGATGGATTTCTGGGAGCTGCTCATTCAGTCAACAAAACAATAGTTGCTGCATCTGGACTTTCAGAACATGAAGCCCTTCCCAAAATAGGAATTTACCTGAATTCTGGGCTTTACCAGATCTGAAAATCAAAACATGATCTGCAAGCAGAGAGGGATGGACCAATTGTCATCATATTATATGCTCATCTAGAGAAGGGCCAAGATTAAAACAATTACTTACTCTTAACTTGGTCTGTGAGAACCTCACTTAAGATCTACAGATACTGATGATCCATTATTGCTTCCTTTGCAAGTTTATTCGTTGTCCGTTTTCCAGCTTCCAACAATGTTCTTTGTTCATGCAGCTGCCTTAGTGCTTCCATTTTCTGTACACTTTGAATATTTAAATTTTGTTCCAGTGCAGATATAAATGAATTTGTGAAACATTGTAATTCATCTCAAAATGGGATTTTTTTTTCTCATGAAACATGTGTTTTTATGCTTGCTGTTCTAAACTGCTGCCTTCAACTTGCATTCAAAAATCCCATCAATTTTAATACAGATTCAGAGAAAATAAGTCAGCTAAAAAAATAGTAACAGTATTTTTTGGTTGAGAGACTCTCAATTAATGTTTATTGATAAAAGATCAATGTCTGTAAACAGAGATAAGTTACCAGTGAGTACCTGCATAAAGCTAATTAGTCTTGAACCAAAGACACAAGGAGTGGGATAAACACCTGCTTATTCCTTTTAACGGTAGCATGAAAATGATGATATTCTTATCTCGTATAGAAATCTCTGCTAACAGTAAAGGGAACATATTCAAATTCTTGGGAGCCATGTCTACAGTTAGAAAACTTTCAGACGTTGCCATTTTTATTAATGGTACCTGACCCTAGCAAAGATAGCAATAAAAAGGGTCTTTAAAGGCTTCATCTACTCATAAACATTGCCAGGAAGTATTCCTCACCACCAGAATTGTTCTCTGTGCTAGTGGATTTTTAGAAAAGTTCCTGGCATAGTTTCACTTCCTACAGAATTCGTGAGTGGTTCAGGAGTTAGCAGTTTGCAGTGAACAGTTCAGATGTGGCCACCCTGTTATAGGGTAAGTGAAAGTAGTAGCATGGAATAGGCCTGTTGAGAGTAGTACCAAAACACACACTCAGGTGTGTGTTAGCCTTCTTAGATTAAGTCACACACTGGCTTAATCTCAGTAGCAGTAAGTCATAACTTGTTTGCCTGAAGGGCAATTTGGAGAAATTTATTTTGCCTACAGTTCTAGAGACCAGGCTGGAATAGCACCAAAGAAGACCATGGTCTGAGTCGTTGAGAGGTATCCAGACCTCGCTTTCACTGACTTGGTACCTGACCTTGCCTATACCCTTCAGAGCCTGCAAGATAATCGTATTGTGATAAGCACACTGCTGAGATATTTTAGAATCACTTTCCATGTTTACCCAGAGAACATTCACAGTTTAAGAAATTGCCGGCATTTCCTCTACAGAGCCTTGCCAGCATTACTTAGTCTTAAACTGGAGTGACTGCTTCTAGAGTAATAAAGCCTAATTTAGTTTCCACAACTAATTCACTGGCAGGCATCTTGATGGAGGACTATCAGTTATGCTACCTGAAATGATGAAGTTGTTTTAGTCGGTTGGCAACTCAGCCTCTGGTACGGAAATTAATATATATGATAAGGCCACCTAAGGCCAGCCCCTGATCCCTACTTGTGTTCACCCTTAGTCTGAACTGAACTCTGTTCCACTGCTGGTCTTTTAAGTGAGCATATTGCTCAGTGTTGGGATTTGGCACTAAATGAAAGTTCATAGCCTCATTTCTGGCACTGCAACAAATGCAATCTGGTGGGAGAGATCTTCTATACTCGGTATCACAAAGCAGGTACTTAGGAGGTGGCTCGGTTACCTTCTGCCATCAGAAGCTTTGCACTGCAGAGGTGAAAGAAATTAGAAGTCCTGACTTTCAAAATGTACAGTTTGAAATGTGTGGGCACGGAATTCAGTGAAGAAGAAAGAGGGTGATGGTCAGCTGTTAGCTGCTTAAAGCCAAGAAAGTCCTTGCTGCTCTGTTGGGATTCCACTGGAAAGGCAGCACTGGAAGATAGGAAAAGTGCCAGCTGGGGAAGAAAAGGGACAAAAATTTCACTGTGAAGGAGTCAGAGAACAAGCAAGCTTGCCAGAGAAGATAAAATATTGAGATGACAGAGAATGGTGACTAATGAAATAACTAGAAATGGCAATTGCATGAATGACCCATATGGTAGAGACCAGTAATGACATGCTGCACATTCTCAGGAGCAGCTGTCAGTGGCATCCAGTAGAAAATGAAGCTAGATGAACTGTTAACTTTATGCTAGTGACAAGTGCTCAGACTTCAGACTGCCTAAACTTCTCTGGCAAAGAGCACCGATTGGCTCCCAGGCTGCTGCTGTCAGTAAGGAGGCCAAGGACTGAATACTCCTTTCCCTCTTGGGGTGGTCTTGCTGGTCTGAGGGAGCTGCGTGTGTGGCAGAGACCCTCTCCCTGCCACAACTTGTCTTGTACCTATTCTGCAGACAGAAGGCCTCTGTCTGCAGACTTGTTAAACTGGCATCTTCTATCAGCAGTAGAGTCATTAAAAGAAACATGTAGGAAGGGAGAGTTTATTTTGCCGATGCTCTTTATTTTAATCATACAAAGAAAATGACAATTTTTATATAGAAGCCATTAGGGATGCAGGAGGCATCAGTTCCTAGCTCTGGGGTTCTTTCTTTTAAACAGACTGTGGCAATGCAAATACAGCCCGTCATGATATTTATATCTTTAATTCTTGCATTCACCACATTACTAACACACTGATGGGTCCCTTGTTCTTCATTTGTCTATTTCCTTAAACTTTCTGCCCCCTTTTTTATTATTATTATTTTTTCTGTCATGTGTGCAGTTCTTGAAGGTCAATCAGACGTCACGGATAGAGCCATTCTGTTCATGGGCTCGCAAGCAACTTGTTTATGAATGAAGAAGGCTTTGTGAACTTCCAGGGACATGCTGAGCTTTTTTATAAAACTACCAGTGGGACAAGGAGCTTGGGAAAGTAAGGCCTCTTACAGATGCAGAAAACGGAGGCACTCTGCCAAAAAACCTGGGCCGACATTCCAGTTTGTCAGAATCTTGTCCAAGTAACAAGTTTCTAGAAAACAGATCAGGTATCTGCATATTCAGGGCTCAGGCTGACCATATGTGAGTGCAGGGCAGTGTGTATGCTAGGACACTGCCATAGCAAATGCTTTAAGGTTTGACCATAAAAGTGTCATAAAATGAACAGATCAAGAATGCCAGAACTCCATGGAACAGAAAACAGAAGGATAAGCACACCTTAAAGAAAAAAAACGATAACTCTTGGGAGTGTACTACTAATTTTTTTTAAGCCAAGGTGTGCAACTGATTCTTAGATATTTTAGGCATCAATAGAACAATTAGAAACAATTGGTTTGAATGTCTTGGATTTTATTTGAATCTTAGATTCTGTGGCCTCTTACATGTATAGCACTCCTACTGCAATTTAGCTGGGGAAAGAGGAGAGGAACCAGCAGAATCTTTTACCGGGCCTAAGTTTGCTTTTCTTTAATTTAGAAGTTAGGTGTCAACACCATCAAAGCCAGCTGCATGTTGTTTACTGAAATTTTCATTGCAGTTCTCATTTTTCCAGTTCCTTCAGGGAAATACTGATCTTCTTCCTGAAAGCAGCTCTAGAAGCACACAGCAAAGTCAGACAGAGGTAGGCAAGCAGAGGTCTAAGCCAAGCCTCAGTGTCTTTCCATGACAGTTGGCTCTGCAGCCCCTGGAGATTACATGTAATCCTTTCCCAAATGTCTTTGGCATTTTTTTAAACAACGGTTACAAGGATAAAACTAGAACAAAATAAACCCCCAGTAATCCCCAAAGCTCCATCCACCAAACGGCCAGAATAATTTGAGGATGCTTGCTGACAGGAAAGGAACAGTGATTTGTGGAAAATTTGGTTACAGGTACTTCTTGCTTGTTTATCACTCCAAGAGTCAGATTTTCCCTGACTTGCCTTTCTCATATCATCATTATCGTCATCATCATTATCGTCATCACTTGTCTCCTTCATGCTCCTCGTTGCCTTGTCCACATGCCCTTGTTTCTTGGGGTATTTCAACTTCCATGCATGATTTTCTCTTTTTGCTCAAGTCAGGCTATTTTCATGTGTGGATGTGGCAGTTTAGGGACATGGTTTAGAGTTGGAATTGGCAGATTTAGGTTTATGATTGGTTTATGATTGCTGATCTTTAATGTCTTTTTCAATCTAAATGATTCTATGGTTTTATAATTCTATGATTCTATGTCCTGTGACATCTGGGCAAAATTAAGCCCTGTAGATAAACGGGGAATATTTCCCTTAATCTCAGATTTGATGTTTTAGCCAGTAGACTAAACCAGCAATTTTGGCCAGCCCCTGAATCCCTCATTTGAAATATACACACCATAGCTCTACCTCACTATTGCATATAGGCAAACATTCATTTTTGCCTCCAATGACTTTGGGTTTGGCCAACTTTGAATTGGTTTTAGAGAGAAAGATAAGGCTCATCTCTGAAATGAGAAACTTAGTGTGTTTCAAATCTATTTTCAGCAGAACCTTCTGAAAAAAGAGTTGTGAGAATATATTTAACATGCACAAAACAACATCTCTCACTAAATTCATTGTTGGAAACTTCTAATCTTTTTCAGCACAATGTGCAAAGTAAAATAATAATTCTCTAGCAGACATTTAGTCTATGAAATTTCTTTTCTAACAGCTAATTTTAGCAAAGTCCTGTAAGCATCCAAAAAAATGTTAGGTATCGATATGCTTAATGGCTGTAAGATATTTGGTACTTGTCACCTTGTACAGCTTAGAGTAAAAAAAACTGTTTTAAAATATTGTCTTTGTTTTGATATTTCAGAATATTTTGGAATTGCAAATTAAATCTCCCATGCTCCAGCTGTACTCAATGTGAGTGTAGTTTTTCCTCTAGGTATCTATCCTGTACTATATCCAAAATATGAGATTCATTTCAAGATGAGCTATTTCCTCAGCTGGGATTGCAGGCCTTGCAAAAGCTGGAGGAAAAAAAACACCAATCAAAGTGAGAGAAAATTTTAGAGGGACTGAAGAGTACTTGAGCTGTACTTTTAGAAGATCAATGCTGTTTTCTTGAGAGGAGACAACCATACAACTGAGTAACTGAAACAGGAAGGAAGTTGTCTTCTGTATAGGTGTTAGGGTGGAAGAAAGAATATTGACTATTATATATTTATTGTCTTGAATGGACTCCCCAGAATTAACAAACATAAAATGTTCTTGGAGAGAAGATTAACACTGTGGAGGACTTTGAGTGCTACTTTCAAGATGGAAGGAAGTCACTTGGAAACCAGCTCAGATGATCAAATCACCATGTGAATTACTTGGTGTGTTTTGATTGACAAAGGAAGCCTGAAGCCAAATTAGAGACCACTGCAAACTTACCTTGGAGGGCCTGATCTATACAGTTACTGTACCAAGTGTAAACATTCATCTGCTTTCCATAAATGAAGCCTCACTGATACCTGTTTAGCAACTCCAGTTGGCCTTAAGGTGAGACCTGAATTGTGAAGTGACAATTTGGTATTTGGTGCCCCATGTTCTACCAAAGTTTCTCCTGCTGCAAAGGTCCAGCCTGATGGCTCTGATGCTAAGAATTCCTTCTGCTCTGAGACTTCCCATATAAGAATTTAATAATGAAAGAGGATTTTTTATTTATGCCATAATCTCTTTTGCTGTTTGGAAGCCATTAGAAAATGTTATGGTCACTAATTGATTCAGTATTTTTTGACAAAATATTGGCATGGTTGAGACCGTGCTGTTTTTCATAGAAAAAATCAGCACCACAGTTTGTTTTCATTCTTTACAAGGGCTTTGCAGCACATGTGATAAAACCCCTTCTTCCTCTGCTTATCTCCTATAAGCTTGAAGTACAGATGGCAGAGTTTTCTTCGGCACGTGCATAGATTCAGAAGGGGCAGGTTCTAATAATACTAATAACCACACAAGCTTCTCCTTCCTTCCGCTTCTGTCAGTTCCCACTCAGATCCTGGCTTTAAAACTCCTTGACTGGTGAGCTGCCCAGTGCACTGCGATTGTCACCATGTCTTCTTGTAAGGGGCAGAAGGATGTTCAGCCCTTCTTGCAGTAGCCAGAGCAGGAAGTTCTCCTGCCAGCTCTAACGCAACTAAAAGCCTTCAGTAGCTAGGAGACCTAAGCTTTCCCTAGCTACAGACACCGGGTCCCTGGAAGTTTTAGGGCCACCCACCTTGAGCAGTTGATGACAGTAGCGGTACTAAGGCTGGAGCAGTTCCTATTACTGTAGGGTGAGCATAGTAGGGAGGAAGTGAGCCTCTACAAAAGCCTGTATTGTACTAGCCACAGTAAATGCCTCTGCCTATGATTAAGATATAGGTCACCAAGCACTCACTCAATACCCCTTTGCTGTAGGTTGGAGAATAGTGGTATAGACCTGAGGGCTGTGGGTTAGAGTCAAGTGAGACACTTAAGTGATACCCATCTACAGAAAATGGCAGAAATCATGTAGAATTTTATCCTGGTGCTGAGGGGAAGTGCCCTGATTGGACTTTGCACAAGGCAAAAGAGGAAAGAACATGAAAGGTTTCATAAGCAAAATATTTCCCAGTTCCAACTCAGAAACAGGTGTTCTTTAAGTCCGCAAATAGTTCCACACTTGAGAAAGAGAAATGTCAAGTTTCTACCGGAATGGTCCCACTCAGTTTATGTTCTCCCATTCACAAAACAGACTCATTTTGGTACCCCAGTCTTGTTGCTTCCCTTCTTGTTCCTTGCTTTGTTCAAAGTACTTCTCATCACTATTTTTCTGCCTGATGCTTCTAGAAGTCTGTCTTTCTGTCCATCTATTGTTCGTTATTTGTTCAGGGCTCTTTCTTCTTTACCATATCCCAATCTCCCAGGTGTTTTTTGCACAGTCTTCTGGTACTAGATTGGTAAGGAACTTGCAAAAAGCTTTTTGAAAAGCATGTCCTAATTTTTCTGATTATCTCTTGTTCATAGCAGTTCACGTTTTATTTGCAGGTGTTGGCGACTAAAATATATTTTTGTAAAGAATTATTCTTATAAGAGAGGAGGGTTTTTTTAACATATGGAGAGGCTGGACTGTGTCTATAATGTCATGCTAGCTTCAGGCAAGACTTTGACCCAGCTGTCCACATAAACTATAAATTAGTTCTTATTCCAGCTCTGGTCTGAAGTGACCCACTGACTCTAAATCAGCTCAGGCCTTGGACACAGACTGACACATGATTAATTTTTGTTCACAGTTCACTTTTATTCTTACTGACAATTCATACACACAACAAACCAGAAAAGGAGCTCCTGCAAACTCAAACTGAGCTACCAAAAACCAGCTAGGTGTAGCTGTAAGTTCTCAGACTTGTAAACTTCAAGAGGCAATGAGCAAGGAAATGCCTGGCAAAAGTTTAGGGAAGAAGTCAGTGAAAATATATTGGATACTTCTTTGAAAGCAGGGATCAAGAGTCAACACAGTAAAAATTACATAGCAGATGATTGATTTGAAGAACTCATTGGCACAGATGTTGTGGAGACAAAGTTTACTAGGTTTTCAGAAACAATTAGATGAATGTGAACATCCAGGGAAAATTATGAGGAATATGAAATTCTTGTGCTTTGTAGAATAAGCCAACTATAATAGCAAGTTCTCTTCAATTTACAATTGCCTTTTGCTGTCAAAGCAAATCTGGTTACTTTCTGCTCTGATCATTCCTTTCCTGCCTTCTTACTTTTTGGCATACCATACTTCAAGGACAACCAGAAATACTGTGATTTCTGTGGAGCCCCAGATGAGACTTTAAGACAACTGTGACCTCTTGAGTAATGAAGCAATATAATCTTTTCTGGAGAGTCCCATGTCAATACCATAATTTATATTCTATATAACATATTTTTTCCCAGCATTGGGAAATGTTCCAGTATTTTTTTTATACCAAACCAATTTTTCACAGAGCTCCACCATGCAAGTACTTGATATTTTTACATAGTGGCAATTGAAAGGACAGCAAATTTTGCTCTTAAAAAAAATGTATATACATATATGGTAAAGTTCCAGAATAGCAGTCTTATTCTAATAGGAGAATTTGTTTAATGGCTCATGCCATCCTGCATTTTTGTGCCCTCTACTTTTACATGATTTGCATGAATTAAAAAAAATCCTTTCTTTGGAGGTCTAATCAAATGTACAAACTTCCATGAAGATCAGTCTGGAGGAAATGGGTGGCCTGTGGGGTAGCAGAACAAAAGCCAGAACTTATTTCTCGAAGTGTTTACCTGTGTAAGTCTTGATGTCTTCCGACATGGCATACTTATTCTGCTCCTTGGATGCAAAGATAACATAGATTGCCCCTTCCTCTCATAAAGTGGTGTGATGAAGCAGCTGCTGCTGCCGGAGCACTGTGAATTAGCAATGTCCTTTTGAGCTACAAATATTATACTGACCTTCACAAAAGCCATTTGGAAATGAAGAGGGATTAATTTCCACACTGATTCTTCAATGAAAGCACACTCATCTGTTTGAATGGAATAGAAAAGACTCTTGCTTTTATATTCCATATTTCCATCTCTGTGTGAGTCAGAGGCCGCATTATCCCAGGTGTCCAATGGCTTTTCCATACCTACACCATATTACGAAGGCATAGGTGGTCTAGAAGCACAAATAGTGCTGCTAGCTTAGCTACAGAAACAGTGAATTATAACACTCTATCATAACGATGGCAGAATTTATACACTGTACTGAAGTTTGCAGGAGACAATACCAGTCATGTCTTACTGGAGATCTGAATCAGAGCAAAGGATTTGCATACAATTCCTGAGAAATTCTCAAAAGCAGAGGTATTATTTCTATAGCAGTAATATTTTTAGGGTTAGTGGGATTTTAACACGTAGGATAAGGCATTATGGGTAAAATAATCCCAAAGTGTTGGAAGTGAGCGTTTTCTAGATCTGAAGAATATACTAAGATTAGTAGTCCCTATTAAGCACTTCTTAGGCAGTCACAACTGTTATTTGTTGAGCTGCCATTAAGTTAATGGGAGATTTGCTTAGATTGAAAGATTTTATCTTGAACTCAAAGTTTCATCTATGAAAAACTCTGGGCTTGGTCCTACTCTTTGGATGTCCATTAAATAAAATAAGTTTTATCTATAACATGTTGGGACTATAAAGCCTCAGAGCTCTGTTGGTACATTTTGCATGAGTTTTTGTTCTTGAATTCTTAAATCCTTAAATCAAGAATTAATCCAGTTATTTGGATAGTGTATGATGAAAACTGTCAGGATTCAGAAAGCTATTGGCAGAAGCAGAAGAAGGAAACATCAAGAAATCATTCTTAATTTTCCAGCACCCAAAATCAGAGTTGGATGAAAAGTTCCCTTCTTATTGCCCATAAATAGTTTCTGTAATTGGCAAAATTGCCTGTTATTGTTTGAGTGTGTTTGGATCTCCTGTAGTAGGTTTTATGTGTTTGAGAATTGACTGGAAAGAAAAGCAGTGGTTTCCCAAGTCACTGTTCCATTCACACAGACTGAGCTGGAGGTATGAGATTAACAGGGTCTGACATGAATGGAGCTCCTTCTCTCTCAGGCCTATTGGAAAACAAAACACATACCGGCATACATTTGAGGAACTGTGAGTTGACTTTGGAGAGCACTGGTATTTTTACACGATAACAGTCTATTGGATTCCCTCATAAGTCTTTCAGTTCTTCATTACATAAGGACTTTTCCTGAACTGCAGGGCAGAGAGCAGCATGTATGTAATCGCTGTTTCACACTAATGCATCACATGTGCTTTGGATTTCAAACATCAATATTTGTAGGAACATACAGTAGGGCTCTTTCTATGAGCAGGGACTGGATTCTCACACTTACCACCCTTCATGGACTCTTCATAATTCACTGAGCAAAGCACGGGCTTTGCTTTTTCTTTATTTAAATTTTGTAATTAAAACTGCCCCTTTATATTTAAGTACCATCAAACCCTTCAGTAATAATCCTTAGAATTACAACATGACATTTACAAGAAGACTCTTTCTTATAGCTGGACATTGCTGTACAGTCTTTATTTCTCTCCTAAGATAATTGTTTTAATTTGTCTTACTGGCCAGGTTTTCATCAGATGGGAATCTGCACCAATTTCAATAGTTACATTGATTTGCAGCAGCCGAAGGATTAGTCTAATCTGATTCTTGTTACACCCATAGACAGAGAAATGTATAACAGTGTTTTTAGAAATGTCCCTTTATTGTCTGGTGTATTTGTTTGGAATAGGTTTTGTTGACTGATTCTGTAACATTACAGAGGAAACTAATAACCAACCACTGCCTCTTAGATTACAGGAGATAAAGGCACAGAAAGAATTCTCAGGTCTTGGTTGAGTCCACAATGTAATGTTAAGTGTCAAGGCTCCTGGTATCTGGTGGGCCCACGTAGAGGTCTCAAAATGGGAATCAGAGCAACCAGTGCTAGGAGCAGGAGGACGCACAGAGTAACCAACTGGAAGTGTTAAGCACAGAGCTCTGAAACAGGTTTGTGTTCTAGACCCAGGTTCCTCCATCCATCCATCCATCCATCCATCCATCCATCCATCCATCCATCCATCCATCCATCCATCCATCCATCCATCCATCCATCCATCCATCCATCCATCCATCCATCCGCCACCCATGAATCAGCTCCTGCATACAGGCACCTACAAGTCTTTTTTGCAGAGAACTGAGCAGGGCTCATTGTCCTGCAAGAAAAGCAGGATACACCACTTACGTGAGAACAGAGAAGCTGGTAATTTCCCCCAGAAAGGAGGAGGGCCGAATTTGGTGCCTCTCCATGCCCTGTTGAAGCCTAAAGCAGTTCAGCACATCAGTTAATAATGAGGCTACGTACTACTGTGAGGGGGACTCACTTTTGACCCCTGAAGAAACTTTCCAATTGCATTCAGACGTCACCAAACATCTAAATGTGATCAATTAAGCTATAAAAGGACTACATTCTTCTTTTAGTAACACCATGGCAAAACTAATCATATTAGTGCAATTGGACATCAGATGTTGGCCTTGTATGTCTCAATTATTTCACCTGCTTGGGTTGCAGGCTCCAAAGATCTCAACAGAAGAAAGTGTCCTGTTTCTAAATATGCTGCGTGCATTTATCCACAATTAATTTGTAAAGAAATAATAAAAACCTAGAAAGTAGCATTCTGAGAGACAATTGGATTCATTTTCTTCTGTGTGCTCACAATGAAATGCTTCTGAGTGCTCATAACAGCAGACAGCTTCTGTTAGCTGCCTTTCGCCTGCTGAGTTAAACAGAAAGAAAAATGTTAATGGTCAGAGCTTGTCAGCAGTACATTGCCATTCACGTTTAGTCACACTTCACTATTGTTTTGTGTAGTTGTTAAGGTACAGATATTTTTAGGGTCAAAAGGGGAGTGGATTCATCCCTTTGGAAACTTTAATAAAGTTTCAACTCATGTAAGTCCTGCAATACCCACAAAAATCAGTTCATTGACTTTGCAAAAGTTGAATCAATGGGAGATGTGAGAAATGCTTATAACTTCTTAATAATCTGCATGTAATGCTTTCTGCCCCTTTTGATAAGTCTGTTTCCAATGTAGCATAAGTAAGAATGTGCTTTTACTTTGCCAACTTTTTCGGCAAGAGATCTCAAATTGCCATAGCTCAAATGCTGACTAATGTGAAGGAAGAGATAAAAATGGACAGATGCAAATGAGCAGACAAAGCTCAGTCACAGGGTTAAATATATCTGAGTTTAATTCCATTCCTTCAGTGACAATGGATGATTCACTTGGTTTTCCTGTGCCTGGATGTAAAATTAAGTGAATATAGCTTTCCTCTGTGCATCTTGTGTATTTGTATTGCAGGAACTTGGAAGCAGAAACAAGCTCTTGCTACGTCTTCAGAAGATAAGTTGGTAGAACTGGGTGTATTTTCTGATTTTTTATTTGTTGTGTGGAGAGTATGGTAATGGTTCAGAACTAAGTGAATGCCATTCTGCAACTCTGACTCACAGTCTTACACTCTTCATGTGAGGGCAAAATTTGCTTTCTTCTATAAATCCAGTGTTTACCGGTATCTCTGCTAAAGGACTTTCCTTCTTACTCTGTTGAGTTTCAAATTTGGCAGGAGTGGGCTGAAGGCAGTTAATAATTTTACCAAATTTGAAGTTACTTGAACAAGCTGTTTCAAAGTTGCAATACTTGGTGAGGGAGAGAGAAGCATATTTTCTGAAATTTATTCAGTTCTTCTCCCCTGCTTTGCCCTGGCCTACCAATCAAACAGACTGAGCTAAGATGTCAGAGATCTATGTAAAATCTGGTAAACTCTATTACATGGCCTTTAAAAGGCTATTGAACCAAATAAAGTCCTCAGGTTGTTGGAAAGCATATTTGGAAAGTGACTGAGCCATGGATTTTGGAATAGCATGCCAGACTCCAGCATATTCCTGGGGGAAGCAACCTATTCTGGTGTTTCCTTGCAGTACATTAAGCAGCTGGTTCAGCCATAGAGGTTACGGGGAGCACAGTCAGGAGTATAGCAGAGAGTATACAGTGACAGGGATGGTGAGGATGACCTCTCTAGGGCACACAGAGATTCAATAAGCAAAAGGGATCTTTGCTTGAATTCGTTTTTCCATTCCTTACTAGGAAAATACATACAGTGTTGTCAAATCCCCAAACCAAAGATCAAACTGCACAAAATCATGAAACTGGCTTTTCATGAAAACCAGAAGAGCTACGGAGCTTTTGAGCAGAAGTTTGGCACTTGTTTTCTTTGCATCTTCGTCTTCTGAAAATAATGGGTTTTCCTCCTGCAAGAGTCACAAAAAAACACTCAGATTTGTAAGTACTCTGTTGGATGTACTTTTGCTCTTCTTATGACCCAATATAAAATGCAGCAATTGATGGCATTCACCTAAAATTGCAGTCTGCTTTTGAAGGCACTTGTTATTATCACTGCCGCTTTGCAACTAAGCAGGCTTTTAGAGGTTAAATTGCTCCTGTAGGTAGGCAGGTACGGAACAGAGGAAGTCATCACCCCAGGTTCTCTTGCCGTAATTGGGAGAGGTGAGGTGTGCATGGTGTGAGAAGCTAGCGCCAGTCTGGATTCTGTGTCTTTTTACAAGGTAAGGAAGAGCGATGAGGACTGAACTTTAGATCCAAACATTTACATTCTTAAAGGTGGTATGAATGCAAACGCTACAAAGATGCTGTTTGCATAAGCCTTTGTTCCTCATTGGCTGGTAGTAAGGGAATGGTAAAATGTAGCTTTTCCTTTCTCAGAGTAACCAGTGTCTTAAATCATAATTTTCCTGTATATCTGTATCAAAAGCATTTCAATATATGGGAAATAACTTTAGTATCAGTAACAGTTGTTTGCTTTTGAATAGCTCTTTCAACTTCACAAAGACATTAAGTTGTAGGGGGTGAGATATTCTAATTAATTGTCTGGTTTTGAAATTTACCCATCAAATGTGGAATCAATGAGCTGGTACTCCATTTAGCTGCATTAATCTTAACTATAAGGTTAACAAAAGCCCATTTAATAAAGAGTGTGTGAGAAGAGAGGCAGGGTGCCTCCATCTCCAGACGACTGTGTACAAAGCCTCTGCACAGCAATTGGTATAGTGAGCTGCTTGGCACTGCTGCAGGTTTACCCTGGCCATCACACTCTCTGGCCTCTATTCTGCACCTCCTGCCCATAAGCCATTTCATAAGCCTCATGAAAAGGGCTTAAGTTTTCCTGTCAGCCTAAGGGTGAGTGAGCCATTGTGGGAATGATCAGATTCCTCTCCACTCTTTCTGGGGGAGATGTGGGCCCAGTGATTTAGTGCGGGGTGACCTAGACAGAAACAGTGCATTTGATTTTTAGAAAGAAACATAGAAGGGACATTTTTCTTGAGAAAACCTTTGAATGCAAAGAGTTGTTTTAAACTTTCTGTTTGAATCCCTGCTTGCTGCCTGAATATCGTCACAGGAATGGCAAGTACAATAAGAGAGGGTTATTGCTTCTGTACTCCTGTATTACTACTTAATGAAACCTTCAACAAAACACCTGGGGTTGATCAGCAAATAAGAATTCCAGTTTTTAAAATAGATATTTCAAATTCTGTTTTTGCAATGCAAATGAAACATTTCAAAATAGTCTATTAAAAAAATAAAAAAGATCTTACCAAGGACTTGTGACACCCAAGTTTACATCGCTGGTGTGGTTTTCCTAGAAGAGAAATTTCAGTGTCATTTTCCTTTATGCATCCACTGCCCCATTACAGACTGTTGCCTGTGTTAAAGGCTACTTTTGCAGCTTGATCAGAAATTCCATCCTGGACGTGAACTTCCTGCTTGAAGTTTCACCTCAAATACTGCACTGTGTGAGGATGAATCAGTAACACCCAACACAACATTTTTAACTGGAAAAGAAAGTAAATATATTGACAAGCTCTAAGCGTGACTAGCTCTCGTGCTGATTAGTTCAGTACTATTGTGTCTCTTTTTCCACTCCTTTACAGTTTGAAAAGAATGATTGAAAGTCTGAAGCACCTGCCTTAGATCAAAAGGCTTAAGAAGCTCCAAATATTAATCGTATTTAAATTAAAACAAAACACTCACAAGAGGGGGAGATTTCTGTTTAATCTGTTGTTTAAAAATATTTTTAACAGTTTCTAGAAAAGAATACAATTCCCTAATGCAATCACTTGCCAAAAGTATGCTGGATTCTCTGTCACTGACAAGTATTTGAAAAGACATCTATTGTAACTTTAAAGTAACACTACAGATTAACCATGTACTGTAATGTTATTGCAGGAATAACTGTATTATCTTGTATAAATGCTCATGGTGGTCCCATATGATTTTAAAGTTTTCCTGTCTTTGAATCAAAATATGCTCCATCATGCAAGATTATATATCCTGCAGGACTCTTTCTCCATATTTATCACATGTCCTGGAAATTCCCTTCGAATTGCTGTTCGTAAGATTAATTATTTGAGATTATTCCTACCTGACATTTTTTTCCTGCCAGTACACGTACACTGGGGGTGTCCTGTGAGAGTGCATAATGTATCTTGCTACAGCTCTGGGTGCAGGGGATCCCAGATCTGCTGCTCTTTTGGATGTCACTGGTCTTGAACCACTTGAGGAACAAAAAGCTTAAAGACAGAATTTCTTCCACTATTAATATAATAGATCACTTGATAAATTTGGAGCCCCAGGCAGAATTTGCATTAATGGCTCCAAAATTCAGGTGTGCTATGAAGAGGGGTTTGGTATCATTTCCTTAGGGGTCTTACTCTCTTTTTGTGTTGTTTTATGTGCTCACTGGAATCTCTGATATCTGATTGAGGTGAGTTTATGGAGCACCTGGAAACTGGTTTATGATTTCTGATGCCTTGTATCCTTTTTAATTGACAGTCCACGGCCTTCAGCCCTTCTGGTACCATGTAGTTCTGCCAAGCCACATTAGCTCAGCCTCACATCTCCTGGCCTGTGCCTCCCCTGGGGCACAGAGCGACCTGTTCAGCTCCCAACACTGACAGATGAAGCTAAACATTTTGGTATAAGCAAATCTAATACTCTTATTTGCACACCTAGGAAAAAATCAAAGTCAGCCATTCATCTCTCCTGTTTGATAAACACAGAAGCTGCCCAGGCTGCACTGCATGTGGTTCCCCATGGGATTGTTTTCATAAGACTTCATGTGAGGATTTTTGTTGCTGTTTTTGAAAACATTTTGAGGTTGGATTGGAAATGTGATGTCCTCATTTACAGCCTTTCCTGAACCATAAATCAAGGCGTATATAATTAAATGAAACAGATAGTCAAAACCTTGACTAAGCTGTTTATTGAGCCTGGAAGGGAAAGAGATGCTGTGGTTTTACAAAAATCAAATATAAAGATCCACTTATAAAATGCAGTTGTCAGGATTCGGGTAGGGTGGCAGTAATGCATGATAGCAGCTAGCATCGGATACTGTCTACTGAAGAAACCCATTTGCTAAGGCAAAAAACTGGACTGGAGGACACTTTGCAGTAAGAAATGAGAGCTGTTCAACTCAACTTGCTTAGGCCTGTGATTTATTTGTTGGCGGCTTTTTTTTTTTTCCGTGACACAAAGCCAAAACTTGTTTTGCCTCCCTCCACCTCCAGCATTTTTTTTAATATTAATTATAAAAGGTGGAGAGATTTTTTAGAATGAAATGATGTGTCTCATCTTCTAAGCTTCTTTAAACTTGACTTTTATGAAATAAAATTACCTTTCAAAAAGAGTGCTGTTTCGAGCTGGAAAAAGTTTGCATGGGAGAAGAAAAATGTCAATCTTCTTGCTGTAAAAATTTTTGAAACCAATGTTTGTGAAATGTTTTCACCACACATTTATATACATACATAGATATATGTATACATATTTTTTATATTTATTATGTTACTATTGATGCAAGTAAACAGGGCTTCCTGAGTTTTTGTTGTAATTTTAATTTCTTAGCGATTCAGGCTCAGATAATGGGATACTTAGATTAACAGAACCTGTGGGTTTGTATGGTAATTATATAAGCAGATTATTTCTTAGAAATTAAGGAAGTTAATTTTCATTTCCCCAATGATGCAATTTTATACAAGAAGGAAATTGCGTATACACCATTTTTTTTCACATTCAAGTCACAAAGGCTAATATAAAATCTGAGTGCTACACAGAAGACTGCCTTGAGGCTTTTTCTTCCAATTCCAGAAAAGTATATTGAAATATGTTTTGAGGTCACCTTTCTAAAGAGAAAAGTATGCTTGCAAATCAGGAAGACTACTTGCTGAAAGGCTCAAGGCTTTGCTAGGACAAAATATCATCTCAAGCTGTGCAGGTAAAGTTGAAACACCAGGAAGTCCCCAAGTCCTGTACTTCATCAGGTACCAGATATCAGACCACGCACCTCACAGATCTCCGTGTACATGTCTGGCCAGGAGTGAGTTGTTCCGTGTCATGCATTTGCAATGTGTGTGTAGCACCACAAAGTGCCAGAGGCTTTAATGCTCTTGCTGTGATGACAGGTGAGCAAAAGGGCAGCATTCACTGAGGCCATGCCTCAGGGGGTTCTGAAAATCCAGCAAAGACTAGAATACTTAGAATTAAGCATATGTTGATGTGTTTTGCTGAACAAAAATTGATTTAAGTAATACATATAAATGGTCTGTGAAACTTGAGCCTCTGTTCCAGGCTGAACATGATCAAAATAGCAATAATTTTTAAAAACATACCGAGAAGATGTCTTCAAAGAGTTGTGAATGAAACTGGCTAGTGACTTTTTACCTATGAACAGCATCTTAACAATGGAGGTAACTGCTAAGATACTGTGTGCAGCCTGCCCAGCTTTTCTGTTTTAGCTCACAGGAGAGGAGGCATCGGGCTGCCTACAGCTGTAAGTGCATCACTGTACTTCACCAGCTGATTATTTGTAGTGTCCCTGAAACAGGTTCTTGGACTCCACTAGACTCATTCCAGATCTACACCGAGATAGCAGTCAGGCTGTACAGCCCAGTAATTAGTCTTTTCAGCTTGGATCTGTCCTTTTTGTTTCATAATTCTGCCCTAAGAACTAAGCCAAAATGCTATTAGAAAAATATGTGATTAACCAAATTTGTTTTTTGTTAATTTTGTGTATGTGGGGGTTTCTGTAATTTACCATTTGTAGGTGGCAAGCAGCAGGAAGCACATGGAATTCTGGCACCATGTTCACATCAAAGAGGGGAAATGCCATAGATGGAGGGAGGAGGTCAGGAAGGGTGGGGAGAGAATCAAACTACATTCTGAATATCCACTGCCCAGAGGCCATGCAGTAAAGCGGTCCAAATAATATTTGTTTGTTTGAAATATCTTAATTTGGCTGTAAGTATGGTACCCTTAAGGTAATTCTTAAAAGTAACACTTCCAAAAGTGAAAAATAAAATTTTTTTCTAAAGTTAAATCCAAACTATTGAAAATGTCTTAATTTCCCTTTTATATCTATTTCAGATTAGACATAGAGCTGAATTTAATTTAATTTGCCAGTTTCATTCTTGTGAACAGAAGTCCCTTCAGATATCTATTCTTAGTAGTTAACAGTTACTTGAACTAAAATTTTCATGTGATTCCAGCTCATCACAGATCAGAGCATAACATCTTTGGACCCTCCTGACCTCTAAAGGAAAACCATTAGATGAACTCTAAATTCCTGGTTTAGCTCTATTTTCCCCTGCAGAGCCTAAACATTTCACTGATAGCTATTATCCTTAGCTGGCAGTAAGTAGCTTACTTACTGATCACTTTAAGATCAATGGCAGGGCCTTTAAGTGGGTCCATGTTGTACCAATACATAGCAAGAAGACCCAGTGCAATGTGTTTTCATCTCTTTTTCCCTTACTCTGAAAGAGGTAACTTGCTGTGCGTTGTTGATTCAGCTGGAGCTCCTGGGTGGCCCATGTGCAATTGGTCACAGGTAGATGTATTGCAGAGAGCAGACAAAATCCTGGGTTATTGTGGTATGACTGGTTCCAGGAAAAAAGGTGTATCTTACCAGCCAGCACATGGTACATAGAAAGTATTCTTGGCCATTGGTACTACTTTGATGCCCAGAAATGGGAGGGGACATGAAGAGGATACGAAGTAGCAATACTTCAACAAAAAGGAATGTCTCTCCAGCTATTTTCCAAGTCCTTTTCTGCTTTGTTTCTATCCTGGCTGATCCCTCTGCATTTTCTCCAAGAATTGATTTATATCAATTGATAACATGACATTTTAATAGCATCAAATGTGCTCATATGAGCATAGTATCAGGATAGAGCTATTATTGTTCTTAATACACTGCTTCCAACAAAATCCACTGACCTCTGACTTCATGCAGAGTATATCCAAATGGTGGATAAAATCACCACCTGTCAAGGCACATTATACACTTTGCTTTTCTTGTACCTAATCTACTCTATCTTACCAAAGAATCCCCTATCACTATTAGACTTTACCTTTTCATCACAGTACTATGTAAAAAGACTTGCTAAATTGAGATCCTCAAACTCTTGCAAAATATCTGAGCTGGCTGTGTCAAGAATCATATGCAGCACTATAAATTGCAAACGTTCTACCTGACAAAATTTCTGAAAGCAATTTCCAGGGTCTGCCAAAACACTTGTGGGTGAGTAACACCCTGTCCTTGAGTTTATCAGTGGAAACATCGATTTCCATGGTATTATTTTTCTTTCAGCATATCTGAAATGAACAGATACCACTTCTATAGACACTCAGGTCAGTCATTCCCAAATGTGTGGAATGATACATTTATGTGGATCTCTGTGTTCACACAGTATTCTGTACATCATCATATTATTTACCCTGAGTACCATCCTTCAGGGCTTAGCTTCTAGGTTTTCCTATGAGGAAAGGAGAGGGATTCCTCATCCATACAGCATATCACTGTAGGAAGGCTAGGATGCAGGTAGGCTGTGGTATCTCAGTGCAAGTCCACTGTCTGATACTGAAGATAAGTTTTAAAACATACTTTAAAAGGAATGGCAAAACATTTTGTTTTCCAGTTCCTGCAAGAGATTTTTCCACTTTGTTTATTTCTCCAGATGAAGAATAAGGAATCCAAATAAAACTATGGCATCAGAGAAACAGAAGAGAAAGGACCCCACACAGAGCTTTAACACTAGAAGCATTTCCTTTCTTTTATACCTTGTTGCTTTTGTGGATCAAATGCAATGCACCAAGAAGGAGCTCCCTGCAAGCCCCTTCTGTATTACCCCCTTTCTGATTTCCTACATTGCCAGGGATGGTAGCAGATCACAGCTGTTAAGGGCAAAGCAAAGTTCATTTGGCCAAACACGTGGCCTGTAAGTTGAAGAGGGATGAGCTGAAGAGTTGTGCTGCAATAGTAGCGGTGATCTCTGAGCTGCCTTTGTGCAGTAGCTGGTTACATAACCTCCCCTCCTAGAGAACCATAAAAAGTTTGTGTTTGCAACATATTTATGTTTTTTTGCATCTTTCCACAAAGCACAAGTCTTTGCCTACAGAAAGACATCCCTTGCTCGGGAAAACACCTGCAGAACGTGGTCACATTGTGTGGCAGACTCATTGTGAAGCTGTTCCATCCTTTTGAGGTGATGAGCACCTCTAGGTTGATATTCAACAGCTACTATCTAGCATATCAGGCACTTGGATGTTAGCCAAAAGCCCCACTTTTTCTTACTCCATTATCTCATTGTATGTATTAGTACTGCTGAAAGAGTAGGGAGTTAATACTCAACAGAAATCAGTGCTTAATTACAGCCTGTGGATACTACTAGTCCAAATAGTCTAGAACAACAGAATAATGCAGCTGTCAAAGGAAATAATTTATGTACTTAATTCTGAAAATAATTCTTAGTGCGTACCAAGACAGAAATCCCAACCTGCTCTCTCTGCCTTAGCCGGTAAAACAGCTCCCTCTACTGCAGCCACATCAGACGTCTGGTCTGTAACAACCTGTGGTTCTTTGACAATGGTATATTTATGAGCTATTTTCAAAGAGCAAAATAGATGTTTTCAAGGCTTCCTGAGATGCTGAACAGTACAGTTGAACAGATTTTTTTGTTTGCCACTTGCACCGTATATCAGTTGTTGACAGGGATCATTCTCTTATACAAGAAAATTTCTGTATCTCAATGCTTTGATGACAATAGTTGCCAAAAACCAGACAAATATTTTAATCTATACATTGAAGATATATCTAAACTTTGTTTTTAATGTGGGTAAAAGTATGTGAGATAAGGAATTTGAAATCTGAAACCTGTTCAAATAGAAAGGAAAGAATTATGAATGAAATTTGACCTTGCATTCCGGAGAATAGAAATTCAATTTCTCACCATTGCCTGATTGCTTCATGTCTCTGGGATGTGTTCAGTATTCCCTTGGAAAACAGGGGTCGTTTGAGAATAATTCCTAGTGATTACAGAAGGCTCAGAAGCATTAGTGAATGTGATTTTGAAAAATATCAGGCCCACAGCAACCTAATCTTGAGCCTCAGTGGTAAAATGTTGATGACAGTTACTGGTTAGTCCATTAAAAAACTCAAACCCTACTGTTATTTTAATACAATTGGATTTTCAAGAGCATTCACTGAAAAAATATGCACACAAGAATTTACACTTTATCTAATGAGCATGCTAATTCTCTGCAATATAAAAGCAGCCATTAATTTTCAAACTATCTTTAACCTATAATGTGAGTCTCCTTGGTTAAATTGTTTTTTCTCCTCCTGATCTTATCTGAAATACTTTGTTGAAATTACAGAGGCAGTGGGATCGGGAACACAGAGATACGTATTACCATATGGTGACAGATAAATGCTTTGAAATATTTTGAGACAGTTCTACAAAATGTAATAGCCTGTACTTTTTGCAGAACAAACTCAGGAAGATGATTTTTAAAGATTTTCCAAAATACTCTTGTGGAGTAGACCTAGCCTTAAGCTTCCTGGCTGGGTCTCAAGCAAGCAGAGAAGGCAGATCATTCTCTTCCTGCTCCCCTACCACGGCTGCGACCAGTTCTAATGCCAGACTTGCGATAGGCTTAGACTTGTGCAGACTGGCAGCTGACCCAGGGGAACCTTTGTCTGCAGATGTGCTGGAAGGTGTTGAGAGAGCAGAGCCTTTGAAAACAAGGGATGGAAAGCATTAGATGAAATTCTGATACTTCAATTGTTTGTGGGGTGGGAGAGGTTCATGACAGAGACTGATAAAAGAGAAATAAACAAAAACCATGTGGCTGTCTTGCTACGTCCCTTTCCATCAGCAGAGGTTCAGTGGGGATTCAGAACGAAGCATGATGCCAGCTCCTTGTCAGTTCTGGAAGGAGCTGGGAACAGATGTGTGTCTATGAGTTGGGACGCCTTGTGTTCCTCACTTTTTAGTCTGTCTAGATGAAAAGTGTCGCATTCTGAGCCTCATTTACAAATGGTTCCAAATCAATTTTGCAGGAAATGGTCCCTCAAATGCAGAGTGTAGAGGTAGAAAGAGTATAAGGAGGGAACCTATGCAGGTTCCTCTTCCATCCTGGCAACTGGTTGTTAGATATCTCTTTCCATACACAAATTCTGAGGAAGAAATTGGGTACAGCAGCAGCTCCCCATCACTCAGGCAGGATCACTGGGCCCAGGC
This sequence comes from Dasyornis broadbenti, assembly GCA_013397935.1. Taxonomy (NCBI): domain Eukaryota; kingdom Metazoa; phylum Chordata; class Aves; order Passeriformes; family Dasyornithidae; genus Dasyornis; species Dasyornis broadbenti. The sequence goes on from VZRN01001324.1 coordinate 307,072, forward strand.
AGAACAGACCCAGAATGAGGAGATTTCACCTAGGATTCTTAGACAGAGCAAGACATGTATAGTGTTATGTGTGTGAGGGGAAAAACAGAAAACGTGGTTGCAAACCCAGGAACTGGAAAGACTAGATGTGACTGTCAATGCTGAGCAGGAATGGGGAGACAAGAAAAAGGCTGCTGCTTAAGAAGTTTAGGATATAAAACAGACAGTGAGAGGAGAAAGTCTTTACGTGGGAGAAAGGAAACAGAGACAAGAAATAAAAGATTCTGCATGGGTAGAGAGTGAATAGGGAGCTGGAAAGGTTGAGAGAGATTAAAAAGGGGATACCTAGCAGAAAGAGCTGTGTGAATATGCAATGCAATCCACTGATAATTTTTTTTTTTCTCCAGAGCAACTGAGTTCCCATACCGGTTTCAACTAGTTGACTAAATGCAAATTTTAATGCAAATTTAGCTAGCACACAAGATCCCCTCTAGGACCTGCCTTATCAATCAGGGAGCCTCAGTTAGGCCTGTTAGCTTAAGCTGATAAGTCCACAATATTGCTGCACAGACACAAGTCCAGTGTGGGGCAACAATGAATAAAAGTCTGAGTTAAGTCTACAGTGAAGATTTAGTATGTACATTTACAGACCATTTACTGCAATGTGACAATGCTCTCAACTGGACCAATGGGGTCATAATGTAGTAAAGATAATATTTAAATGAGAAAAAATTATTTTAGAATGGTATTGGAGAGAGAGTAGGATTTAAGTGATATTTTTGTGGTCCTTCCAGTAAATAAATGGGCAATAAGCCTTGCACTCCTTGTGCTACTGGTTTTGACATGAAGAGCGGCCAGTGAAGCCTTATTTTCTGCTTCAATGCAAGGAACAGATTTGCTGTTGAACTTGCAGAAGGTCATACAGTGATGTTAGTGATTCATAGTAGCAGGACACTGGTCTCCTGAGAGCAGCCATGAAATCTGAATTTGCTAACTGGAAATAATGATATTGTGGTGGAAGGCTCTCATCTGTTGCCAAAGACTCTTAGTGGAAGCTTGTTCCAAACCATGTTTACCACAGTTGTCTCTTTTCCTTTCACTCACCATGATCCTTTCCTGGCACACAAAGATGCGAAGGATCATGCAATTTGCCACTTTTCTTGTCCAAAACCCAAAATTTTGGAAATACTGACTTCACCCAGAAGAGGCTTTGGAAGAAACAAATTAGCTCTGTTCACCTCAATAGTGATTAAATGTCAGTAAAACTTTTATTTATGTGAAATGTAACTTACAATTAGACCCATGTTTAAACGTCTCCAACCTCTGCTGGACTACATGAGAATTGGACTGGGGCTCCTTGTTCCTGCAGAGGCTGGGAGGTTGTGGAGACATTGTTTGTGACAGACTGTGGGGACAGAACACAATTAGAGACTTGGAGGGCAGTGTAGCGCAGGCTTCTCTTCTGTGCAGCTTTTATGAGATGTTTTACCACTTCATGAGATTTACTTAAGCAGAATCAAATTCATGGTGCAAAACCTTCAAATGTTTTGTAATGGGAACTGCTCACAATGCCCCATTTAGTTTGTTTTGATCATTGAAACCTAGCAAGAGGTTTCTGTCTCTGAAGTTCAAAGTGATTCAGCACAGAACTCGATAAATATTCCAAATGTTAAAAACAACCCCCTTTTGTTTCTCTGGTGCTTAATAATGTTTGCCATGGAAACGCCTGCAAGCCTTACTCTGACATCTTTATGTCCAGTTCTTATTAAAAATCCCTTACTTCTTACCTTCTTTAGCAGTTATATGAACTTTGAGAAATTTTTTTCTCTGGTGGTTTGGATTTTGGGGGTTGTATCTTTTGTGTTTGTTTTGTTGGGTGTTTTGGTTTCTTTTTCCCGTGAAAAATGAGAGAATAAAAAACCTGAATATTTCCTTTTATTTACTGGAATGAAAAAGTGAAATCTAGAAAGTTGCTAGCCAAATTAAAAAAAAAAAAAANAAAAAAAAAAAAAACCTAAATATTTCCTTTTATTTACTGGAATGAAAAAGGGAAATCTAGAAATTTGCTAGCCAAATTAAAAAAAAAAAATAGGTTGAATTTTTTGAAATGTTGTTTCAGTCATTTAAAAACATTGCTTCACTTTGATCTTTTAAAATGTCTGCACTTTGTACACAGAAATTAAATTTTCAAAATGAAATTTCACATTGAGAAGAAAAACAAAATTAGAAAAACTTAGTCACACTTGCACATATTTTGAGGTCTTCCCCCTCCAAGTGCTGTTGTGTGCCAGCAAAGTTAACTTAGTTAAGAATGTAAGGACAAACTTTAGAACATGATACCTGTTTTGTCCTCATGATTGGAAGAAGATGCCAAGGTTCATCACAGTGTGTTCTCCTCCTTCTTTGGACGTTAGTGTCTCCTTTTCAACTATGGTCCTGGAAAATCAGACTGAAGCCTACCTAAAGAACCCAGCAGAAGTCTGTGTGCTGTAGAGGGTGTGGTAGTCTGTAGGGTTCAGAAAATAACCAGCTTATGTCCCAAAGTATGAAATTTGTTAGCTGTGCCCCCTGCAGTAGTGAATGCTGCCCTCTGACTGTGCACTGCGTACAGTAATCTCTCTGCAGATCTGTGGCACAGGAGAGTTTATCAGCTAAGTTTCAACTGGTCCAAGGCACCACTGGCATACTGTGCAGCCCGTATCCAGCTGTTTCCCTGCCGTGATATTCCACCACACAGGTTGGAGAATGCCTACGTGGTGAATCCTACAGTTGTGTCAGATTGTGCAACAGTATCATAACAACATTCACTTCAATGACAGAAAAGTTGTATCATGCTGTTTGAAAAACTTGTTCAAATTCTAATTCACACTTTCCATGTTATTGTACCAATTTTTAAATTTATTTTTTAAAATTCATTCTTTTAAAAAGTAATTTAAAGATAACTGTGAAACTCTCAAACATTGCCTAAACAGGTTGTGGAGTCTCTTTCTCTGGAGATATTCAAAAGCCATCTGGACACAATTGTGAGGAAAGCACTCTGGGGGACCCTGCTGGAGCAGGGAGGTTGAACTAGATGACCTCCATTGATCTCTCCCAACCTCAGCCATTTTGTCAGTCTGTGAAATATACTTATATGCATTTGGTTTTTAATTTTAGTCTTTTAAAGGTAGAAAAGGCTTCAAAAGCTACGTTAGTACAATATATGGAAATGGATTCAGATTATTTAGGAGAATAATGAAAACATTTTAACTGGACTGAAAAAACGTCCATGATACAGGAATAGATCTGGTCAGTACTTTATGACTGGCAGACTAGCATCTAGTCCATATCGCCTTTCTTTGTGGCTGCAGTGCAGAATAACAGATTAAGAGAAAGATTAGGTTTGGGTTTCTCAAGGGATACACATTTATACTGTTTAGCAGCATGGAAAAGAATCATATTTGCTCTTACTGCAGTGAAAGTTAAACACAGATGGACTGTGCTGCCCTCAGAAAAAACAGACATTTTGTATCACTTCAGCACTACCCAAGAATAAATGACAACAAATAATTCTCAAGTAGAAGCCAGAGGGCTGGCAGAACATGTGTGATCCTTTCACAAGATCTGAAATCTCAGAATCCCTCCTGACTTACACCCTAGTACTCTGATTCCATATCCCACTGCCTATTCCTTCTCAATGGTCTTGTTTTTTTCCTTCTCTTATCTGGTTTTAAATTTTCATTCTCCACTAACATGATATGAAATAAACCAAGTCTTTGATATTTGGCATCTAGCATTTAAAAATAAAATTTAAAAAAGCAAGGTTACCTTGCTATTGTTTATATAGTTTTAACAAGTTAAAGAGAGAAAAAAAAAGCCCTACTCTTTGTATTTCTCTCCTCCATTCAGTGCTATGATGCTATTAGCATTTTTGTTTTCCTGCTTAAAATGTCTTACATTTTTTCTTTATGTGCTTATGAGACAAGTAATCTTTCACTCTCCTGCAGAATCAAACAAAATGTCTCCAGTATTTCATTGTGGGGTCTGAAATCATCATAGATTTTATGAATTGTTCTTTTTTAGGAGGTATGGGTTGTCTGCATAAGAGTCCGATGATCCTGCTTTGGTTTTCAACACATTTCTCTTGGCTTGATACCCTGTAAAGATGGGGTTTGTGTCCTCTTGTTCTCACAAGCCAAAACTGGATCTGATCTATTCTGTGACTCGGACTTGCTCATGGTCTGTTTTTTTCCAATGTTCAAATTTCCAAAAACAATACAAAGGAAGGGGAGGAATATTATTTTTAAATGAATCAACTCGCCTTGTGTTTTTAAACCATCTGATGTATCAATCACAATGTAATTTTCAAGTATATATACACAGAGGTATAGGGCAAGTTAGTAAATACTAAAGTGATGAATAGCTCTTTTTAAAATTTATCTAGACATCCACAGCAGGTAGGACCTGTCACTGCACCCACAATATGTAAAAGGGCTTGTGTGTGCTTCTGAAGCAAATCAAAAGGATGTCAAAACAAAAGGATCCTGAAAGAGAGGTCAGTTCCAGTTGGAAGTTTGAGTTTGTTCTTATAAAATCAAAAGTAAAGCAAAGAGCTGTGGAGGTGTAAATTGGATTATATACAGGATGTGCATAGTAATGGGACAGCACTGGCAAACTGTTCTCTCATCCTTTGCCCTCTTATGACCTGTCATTATGAGACATTAATTGTACCACATGTAACTGTATTACTTGGGAAAAGAAAGTCTCTCCACACTTCTGTTTCACCAACACAATTTTCTGGATTTGGTGCTGTGTGTGAGACAGTAAAAGCAGGCTTCAACAGTAGCAGGTGTGTATCTTGAACAAAGAACAAACTTGAATATGATGTCATTCATCGTTGTCTGTAAACGAGAAATTTGTTGTTAAGAAACTGCTTACCAGAACCTAAGCAGCACTGTAAATTTCAAGGCAATCTTTGGCCAATCAGCTTGTCTTTTTCTAGGCTTTATGGGGTTAGGCTGCAAGCATGGAAACTCATGCACTGAGTATGCAATGGGAGAACTTTCTTATTGTTCCTGGAACACAGCAGGAAAACATGCTGAGAACTGGAAGAACAACTTAGCAATAAAAAGGTGAATATGACAAGCAGCTCCCAGGGTATAAGCTTTCAGGCAATGCAAATAAATTCCTCACCCCATCTCCTCTGCAAGTGGTGGGTGAACCTCTAAATAAGCAGAGTTTGGTTAAGAATTCAACAGCTGGAATCTCCCAGCCATCAGAATCGTATTGCGTGTGCTTTATCTCCGAAATACTTATCCTCACAAAACCTGATCAGCAGAGTTCTCCTTAGAAAGCAGAGTTCTCCTTAGAATATTGTATTAGACTAATTCCCGAACTGAAACTAGAAGTACAGCAATTACTCCAAAAAAAAAAAAAAAAAAAAAAAAAAAA
>VZRN01001324.1:312521-368390 GCA_013397935.1 Dasyornis broadbenti
AAAAAAAAGCACCATCTGCTGCACTCTCCAGGTTGTTTTGAACATTTCCTGTAGCATGCTGAACAAGGTCATGATTGTGTTTGCTCCTGAGGTTCAGTTAGACTCCATTCCAGCATGGAAGGCTGGCTTGGCAAAGGCATGACATTTAAACTTGAACCTGGAGTTACATCTCAGAATGCATCCTGGCAGAAATTGTTGGCAGCAGAAGGCAGAAGGGCTAAGCAAAAAGATCCTGGTATAAACATGTGAAAAATCAGTATTACTGATCAGAATTACACTTATGAGTTAGCACGCTGGAAAAGCCTGACATCTCTCTGGGTATGTCTAACTGGCACGCTTGCTGCAGATAACCCAAGCTGCCACTGATTTGGCCAGAAAATGCCAGACCAATATTTTCCTTGTATAAACTGTTTCTGAGCTTTTCCCCCAAAGTATTGGACATGCTTTTCATCAGTATAGGTTGGCATGACTTCTTTTTCCATCTGCTTGGAGGAGGGGAGCAGGATGGAGTCAATATTTTAGTTTCTAAAAATAAGCATCCCAGTTCCACTGCCAAAAAAGTTGGAAACTTTCACTCAACAATAGTATTTAGAGTTTCCATTTGCTTTGGCTTCCTTCTCTAGATGCCAATGTTGTGGAAGAAAATGACCTGTAGGAGCAGTACAGGTTTATGTGAACGAAAGCTTATCGTGCCAATCCAGCCAGCCAGCAGAGTATGGCACATATGAGAACAAGGTGTAGGAGTTTAAAGAACAGAGTGGCATAGGAGGGGCTGCTCTTCTTAAGGCATCAAAAATTCAAGGTAGAAAATCCAAAGAGAAGCAGTTTCCCAGGGCAGCCCCTGTAGATCACCACAGATGCCTGCTCATTGCTTGTGCTTGCTTTTTTCAAAAGCTGCTGCTCTGGCAAGTGCATGGATTGGGATGATTGGTGGCATAATGACAATTGCAGTTGTGAGCACTATCATCTGCCACCAACTGAACAGTAATTAATAAGGTCTGCCCTGAACAATTCCACTGGCTTGTCGAATGCTGACATGTGCAACAAATTCTAAAGGGAAGAGACACTCAGTCTGGAGTCCCACCCGTCCATTCCACCTTCTTCTCCTCATCTTCTTACCCTAATTAGAAGCTTTTTTTTCTTTTTTTTCTGCATCCCCCACCCCACCTTCCCCCCCAGCAAAGGTTACAGTGTATAAAAAAAGACTGACAAATATTTTTCTCTTTGGTCTATGTTTCCAACAATGTCATAGACTTCCTTGGTGTGGTATAGAGCTCCATTATGAATTCCCAGCAAATGGGCTTCATTTGTTTATGTTGATGCATTGCAACTATAAGAGTTCTGTGTGTTGCTGAAAATCACTGGTCGCTTCGCTTTTTAAGTGCAGCTCTCTTTGCTCAGTAATCATCTTCTCTGTATTTTGTTACTTAGTTTTCAAGTTTCTTACTTAAGTTCTTCAAGAGATTATCTACCAGAAATAAAGGGAAATATTTATTTACATTAATCTGAGGGATTCACTGTACTGCTTCTGAGTCAAAACATTCAGAGGGATTTTTTTTTTTAAGTAGTGATCCATTAAATTGTCACATTTTCAAGGTAACTGCTGTATGACAGTGCCAGATCTACATGCAACGTAATTCACTCTCATCACACCGAGGGCTAAATCAGGGGGAGATCCCCAGAGGCTGCTGTGGTTATCATTTTCAGAGACCCTAAACTGAACATGATGGTCATGTTCTGAATTCTGCTACAGTATGTGTATCAAGATTAATTTAACCACTTATTATCATCTAAAGTCCCAAGTAGACAAATAATTTTATATCTCTGCAGATATGAAACTCAGAACAACATTAAGTTTGTTTTTCTCTCACACAGTACTGTGCTGATGTTCTATACAGATACCCAAAGCTAGCAACATATGAGACAACTTCAGAAAGCAATAAAGCCATGGAAAAGTGACACTTAGTTAAACTAAAGTTGAAAGTGAGTGTGAATGGAATTAAATTTACAGCTGTTCTTAAGCATGCTGCAGTCATTGTTTTTCATTAATTTTATCAGATGGATTAGGTGTAATTTTATCAGATGAGTCTCATGAAATCATAGGCAATGCATTATTCCATGGCTGCTCTATAGCATTTGGAAACGGGTGCTATTGACCCACTTCTGTGGAATACAAAACTGAATGAGAAGGAAGAGACTACCCCCTTCTCTCCTCAGGAAATTTAGGTAGGAATTAACTGTCCTGAATTGGCTACTTTGAGTAAAAGTGAGAAAGTGCAGAATATATTTTATATACATGCACACATATACCTGTATGTGTGCACATTTTCTTTTTTAGCAGTAGTGACTCATGACAACTGGAAACTTGGCACCTTCACTTATTCCAGGTCTGGCATCATGCCCACTCTGTACATAGAAGGAGTGAAAAGCTTTCAATTTTTCCAATCCAATTCATTATGCAGAGGTTGCACAAGTTGCTACATGTGTGCTGTTAGGAAGTCTCAGTGCAAATGGAAATAGACCATGTCACAAAATATAGGCATTCATCACTGATGATGCTGAGCTTCCCCACTTGGAGAAAGATTAGCTGTCTTGAAGTTCATTGACAAACCGATCAAAGCTGTGAAATGGGGCTGACTGGCTAATCCTGTTTATTCCCTTATGCCATTTGAAATTAATGGGAGGATGACCAAAGGATGAAGATTGTTGTCTACAGGTAAGAATGGCCTCCTGCTCTGAGATTTGTAAATCCCCTTTTCCCTAGAATAAATGAAAACTTTATATAACTATTTTGGATTCTTGTGGTGTATGGATTCAGCATAGCAAAAACCCCACCAAAACCTGAGATGAAATAGTATGTGATCAGGCACTACTCAGAGCAGCCACTGACTGGATAAAACGTGGGAAACCCTTAGAAGTTGATTATGTCTGATGATATGTAGAATAGTACAAATGGCTGGACTGGGTTTTTGTTTCTCTTTCTGAACTGGACAATGCTGGGCACTTGGACCTTCACTTGAGTCCCCTGGCATAATAATGGAATATAAGCAGGGTTTGAACTTGAACTTAAGAGGTTTGAGACTTAGAATAATTCACTTGTGAAGATTGTATTGCCGTGAGAATAGGAAATGGAGAAATTGAAACCTCCAGAAAAAAAAAGGTTGCAATGTCAGGTAGACCACTAGCTGGCAATCTTTCTGTTAGCAACAGGAAAGGTTATGCTGAGTGAAGCCACCTCATAACATGTGAATTAAATGTTACTGGTTTTTTGCTTTGTGTCTTTTGGTTTTGGTCATTCTTAGAATCAAAGAAAGTAGAAGATAATTTTATTATAAACCTAGTAAGTGTCTGGAGCAGGGGTTTTAGTGTTGGATAACTCTCCAGTGCAAAGATACATAAAATCAGATATGATGTTTCATAGATTATTTACAGAAGGCAGGGAATACACAGCACCCATTACAATGAAGTCTCAATGCTGGTGAAGACAATTTGCACAGTGAAATCAGATAATTTTTTGTATTAGCAGACAGAATAATACATACAGCAAAGATTCCAGAAATCTTTTCATATGAAGAAGATATAAGTGCCTTTCCATATTTGATAATGCCATGAGATAGCAATATTCCACCTGCCTGCATTGCACCCAAATGGATGCAGACACATCTTTCCATTTCTATTCTACTTTAAACAGTGACTACTTAAATGGATTCTGTGGCTCCTCTTGCCAACTTGGAAAAGCTTTGTTCCAGGGGTCCTTTTTTTTTTAAGTGACTCTTTTCGTAGATGTCTCTATGGTCCCTAGTTCCAGCTGGAATCTGAAACAGAAGTTCTGTGTTAGTGTTGCACAGCCCAGGCTGGGGTTTTCCTGCCCAGCCAGATGCTGGAAGTCTTGGAAATCTTGCTAAAGCATCTACATATATCTGCCAGCTCAGTCTTGCTTGGTTGCCTACAGCTGTGGAGGACTGGCTTTGATGGCCTGGATGCCCCCTACTAGGCCTCTGTTCACACGTTTAGATTTATATGGTTTGGTTGGGATCTAGAGAGAAAGATATAACTTTTTTAGATACTTTCCTAATTTTAACCCTACCCTCTCCACATAAGATTAGTACTGGCAGGTTGCAGTGTGTCATGAGAGTGGTATGGCACAAAGTTGTAAATGTGGAAATGGATTGTCACTTGAAGGGGAAACACTGCCTGTGCTTCTTCTCTTTTACCCTACAGTTGTATTTAACTTTATCAACCATTTGTTTCTGGGTAGCTTTTTCTTGTGACAGATCCTTTATTCTGGTCAATGCCCTGAGAAAACAGAACTCATCTTTTCCATGCCTGTCCTTTTCTAAGGAGAGGGTTAGTGATTTCTCCATTGAGTTTAAGAAATTTTAAGTACTTCATTTGTCCCCACTGTTCCAAACAATTGCATAGATAATATACTAGATTGTGATATTAGGTACACAAAATGGTGTTCTTATTTCTTTATCTCAACATTTTTGCATCTTCTATCCAGCAGCTTGCCAAGTGTTATGCTGCTGCTGCCTGTAAGGTTAGGAGTGTAAGAGCTGATTTGTCATATAACAGCAGGGATGAGTGAGTATGGACTAACAGCCACAGATATCAGTACTAAATTCTGTCACATGTTAGGTGTACATCTTATAGGAAGGAGTAAATAAAGAAAGCAAACATCTTTCCATAACCCAAGTCTAGATGGGAACAGGGAAAAATCGTTTGTGTCAACCCTTCTTCTCTCTACCCACTTTCATCCCACTGTTTTAGTACCAACCATAACCCAAACCTCTGGTGTGTCTAAACTATTGGAATGAGATGTTTTTTCATGTCTGGTTTCCATCTGGGTCTGGAGGCAGAAATGCCAGAATACCACAAGACAAGCCTCTTGCATGCTATTTCTGATCATGGACAGGAATCTGGCAAGCCCTCCAGAAGGGTCTAGATGTGTTACAGGATTAGCAGGCATCTCCCAGAGCTCTGGGAAGTAAAGCAGTGTCGGGCCATCAGCTCCTTAGACTGTACTTTCTTGGTTACTGGGCACAAGCAGACTTTCTGATGTAAATGTAGGCAGCACTTGAGGACTTTTCAAAGACAGCACTGGGCCAGTTTGTGGCAACTTCTCTAAGCAGATCATGAAAAGTATTGCCCAAAATGCAAAACGAAAGTGTGTAGATCTCAGCTGTTCTCAATTGTCATTCAATTTACAGCTCTCTCTCTCTATGTTGTTAAAGCCACAGATAAATATATTAATATATGAAAGAGGATCCTTCCATGAAAATAAAAATGTCGTTTCTGAAAACATATGCAAATCAGTGCAAGTTGTATGGAGTATAAAAATAGTAAGTAAGAATGTGTTGTGAAGTTGGTTACTTTTGTTAGTTTCAGAGCATTCTTTGGGCTTCTGTGTACAGCAGCAAAAGCCCTCCGTCTATCTTCCCTTACCCTGACAAAGTGCCCTCATTAAGGGATTAAAGATGTTATTGCAATACTATTCATAATGTATACACTTTGTAGCCCCTCTCATCTGTTTTCCGCACTATTTATCTAATCATCAAGACCCTTATTCATATTTGTCTTGGAGATAACAGGACAGGATACCAAAGGATTAACAGTCTGAGAGGAAATGGCAGAGAGTTGGTGTAATGGTCTAATTAAAGACTTCAAGGTCATACTAGAAAAATCCAGAATGCTGTAGTGTGGAGAGAATCACAAGATACACAGAATAACCCCATTTTTAATGACACAGGCATGATCAAAGCCACCTGAACATTACATTCCAACAAACAAGCCTCTGCCAGATCAGCCAGCTTCTGGTAGTAGCTGATGTTCTCAGCCACACATTAAGAGAGATTACAAGTTTTACTTTGCATGTGAGGAATGATGAGAAATCTAGGCTGCTTATGAGAGCAGACAGCTTGCTCTCAGTGAGGTACTGACAGGCCACATGTGAGTCCATCAGACTTTGCTCTCTTCTTTCTGACCTCTCAGTCGTTTGACTGTCTTGGGTAAAAGAGCTCTGATGGCAAAATAAAATACAGTATGAAGGTGAAGTCTGTGTTCTTTTCAGTGTGTACTTTTAGGTAAAATGCCTTCCCATATCACTTCTACTGCTAATATATGGAGTTACAGAATATTCATATGCATAATTTATTATACAAGTGGGCTTGACAGCCTAGATCCGTGGGTATTACTTGGTTTAATTTCAAAAATGCCAAGAGAAAGAGAATTATACAAAATTTCACTGCTGAACCATAAACATACTTTGTAAGTTTTACTTTTAAATTATTTCATGTATTTGTTCGCCTAGAGATGTGTATGTGCTGTATAAGATGGATGAACTTAATATAAATTTTCAAGTCAAATCTCATTAATAGAAAAGTTGGAATTATGAAATAAGGTTTTCTGGATACTTTTCAGCTGTTACTTTGTTTAAATCAGTAGATAACAATGAAACTTTCACTAGCAATGCTGCAAGTAATTCTTTATGACAGCTAAATATCACTTGTGAAGCATGAGTTAAGTGAAACACAAGGAAATATGTGTAACACAAGGTGAGAGGTAAAGCATAAGGATATCTGTAGTAAAAGGAGTTACAGAGTGCTGGCTATTTCTGTGGCCAGTGGGACAGGGAATTTGATCATAAAAAATAAAAGCTTTTGAGCTGCTAGGTTTAATGAATTACAGACACACTCAGGAGGGATCGCTGTAGCAAACTCAGACTCTTTGTGGCCTGACAGTTGGATACTTAAAACAAGTGTGAGGACATTTCAACTGTTTAAACATTGCCCCGTGTTTTGTAGAGATCTTTATGGAAGAGAGTTTTAAAGAGACATTTGAAGAATTTTAGGGTCACATGCTCTGCTTCTTCATCTGGCTAATGTCACTAGTAAATCTGTTCTAAACAAATGACTGTTTAAATGTGTATTTAAAAAATTGAGAAGACTTGCCAAAATAAGAGATTAAAAGTTTAGAAAAAAGTTGGAGCTTCAATTTGCAAGAGAAGTTTACCAGCCTCCAGGCTACTGCAACTTCTCCCTTGCCATCCCTCAGCTGTGCAGACAATCTAAATGAATTGTTTTGGCAATCAAGAGCTTTCTCCTTTTACAGACCAAAAGAGTATTTTACAGAAGGGCATGCGATGGGGCCCCTTGGCTATCATGTCCCATAGCAGGGTATGGCCTAGTCTGAGTCTGGGTGTGCTTTCTGCATGCCCAGAGCTCTTGCACGCTCTGCGGTGCTGCTGGCTCTGCTTCTTTGGGAAATATCAGCCTCTGCTTGCTCCATGGTCATTGTTGCAGTTGCCTGACAGCCCTTGCCTTCATAACATAATAAGGCCATGGAGCCTTTCTGCTTGGGAAGTTCCTGTCTGTGCTTTAGAACACTCAGAGCACAAATCTGTTTTCTTTCACTGTATCAAAAGCTCAGTTTGATTATGAATTTAGGGAGAACTGGTAATATGACCACAGACTTCTCTGACTTTGAGATATAGTAGAAGCAACTGGAACTGGCTATACCCTGAAGCTTCAGTGGAAAATCTCTTTTTGAATTTGCTCTGAAATTCTGCCTTCTTTCAACTTCTTCCCACACTGTATCTCCTTCATTTATAGAGGACTGTGTTGGTTTTTGCTTGGCCCAGTTTTTGCTAGTGGAGGGGGAGCCTAGAAAATGGCTCCTGTGAACATGTCCAGCAGAGCCAATCCCTGATGGCGCTGAAAATGATGGACATGCTGCTGGCCAAGGCTGAGCCAATTAGAGATGTTGGATACACCTCTGTGAAAACATATTTAAGAAGAGACCAAGGTGTGGGGGAGGCACGCACTTCTTTTGGCAGGAGGAGGAGGAGGTGGTGAAAACATGTGAGGGGAAACAACAACAATGCAGACACCAAGGTCAGTGGAGAAGGTGGGGGAGGGGAAGCTCCAAACACCGGAGCCAAGAATCTTCTGCAGGCCATAGTGAAAACCATGGTGGAGTGGGATGTCCCCCTGCAGCCCATGGAGTCCATGGGGAATGTTAAAATTCACATGCAGCCTACGCTGGAGTGGGTGAATGCCTGGAGGAAGACCGTACTCCAGCAGGAGTCTCAGTGGAGAAACAGGCTTTTACAGACTGAATTAAGTGCCCCACGCTGATGCCTGAGAGAGACTGTGGTTCAGCAAAGAGGAAGAAGCTTTGCTCCCGAAATGGAACGGCGAACTCGGAGGTCTGTAATCTGAGGACGAGAGACTCCACGCTGCAGCAGTTTTTGGAAGACTGTCTGCCTGTGGACTGAGCTCATGTGGCAGGGTTGGGCTGTCTGTACTTGTGAGATTTTGGGACCTGCGGCTAAGCAGAAGAAAAGACTCCTCTCTCCTGAGCAGTGGAGAAACATTTCGGTGATGAACAGAACCCCAACCCCCCCGCCCCCCCATGCCTTGTTCCCTTGTGCAGCTGCTGGGAGGGAGGGAGGGGGGTGAGTGGAGAAATGGTGTTTTTGAAGGTTTTATTTCATTCCTCATTCTCTGATTCTGTTAACAATAAAAGTTTTTCTAGCCTGTTTTCTGCCCTAGTGCATCTTTTTCTCCCAGTTTTCCTTATCTTAACTCATGAGCCCTGGGTGTATTTGTGAGTGCCTGGCATTTGGCCAGAGTCAAACCACAACAAGACTGACTCAAATGTCCCTATTTGAATTCTGCTGAACTGACAGAAGTTTGATAGCACAGATGAGAGTAGGTCTTCAGACACATTCCTGTTTTCTGACGTGGTCACTATGAAGTGTTTGCCTGCTGCTGTTTTCCCCAGAAAGTGAACCCCAACATAGTGGTGTGATGAAAATTACCTGATGAAAGGCCAGGGAATGGAATAAGCTTAGTTTAGCCAGAACTGGCTATTGTAGCAAACTACAACCTCTGAATTTCTCAGGGATGGACAAAAGAGACTCAGGGCTGAACCCAGAGATGGGCTAGCAAACTTGGAATTGCAGTAGGAATTGCAGCTATTTAACTATTTCTAAGTCTCCTGCATGTTTCCTGTCAACCATGCACAGGACCTCTGGAAAAGGTTTACTTATGATATTGTTGTGGAAGAACACTGATTCTAGTTTGATTTTGATTGTCACAGAAGAGCAGTGCATTAGGATTTGTACAGTTTTCAATGTGCCAAATGGCATGGCTAGTGGTTCAACAAACGTGAATTCTGCACCTGTGTTTTTTTCCTGGCTTCTCGGGTGATCATGAGAAATTTTATGAATTTCCTTCTTTCCTTTTCCCCACCGCTGAAGTTGGACCTCCTTTCTAAAACACTTGAAAATCTGTGGATGATAAGTGTAAGACACTGGTTCAAATATATAGTATTATAGTCAATATCAAAGATGTTGACGTTTGTGTAGTCTTCTGTATCTGGACTGAAGATCAGGACCTGATCAGACATGTGTTTAGTTAAGTTTCACAACTTGGCTAAGGCTTTGTCCATCACTCCCTGACGGACCTAAGGCATCATTAAAGGGCAGGAGGCCACTTCCTTATGTGCTGTTACCATTTGGTGATCTGAGGAGAAACAGTGGCTGGCATGAATGGCCATGATGAGCAGCACACCCCACTGCCTGTCACAGTCACAGGTTAATCAGGATACAGTAATTTGTGAGACATTAATAAGTACAAATCACTCTCTAGAGGGCTGCAATACATTATTTTACCTCTCAATAATAACAGACCTTACTGTCTTTCAGGGAGAAGCTCCTGTCAGGGCAATCAAGGATGGACGCTTTTAATGAAGACAAATGATCTCCTTCAAAGGAGCAGTGAGCCTTGATTTGGCTTAATGGCTCAATAGTACGAAGCATGGATTTAATCAGAGCTCAAGCTTCTGTCATGCATGGGCCTTGAAGTCAGGTAATTGGAGGCAGGTGCTAAGTACAATTTAAATGAAACGTCTAGTTAATAAGGACAGTTTGAAACATGCAATTTATACCACTCCCCCAAGCCCTAGTCCTCTCAGGGACATGAAGACAGCCAGCTGTGCTTGGGAACCAAATGACTTAATTTCTCAGCATTGTCTTTCATGCTCATAATACTCTGCTGCTACTTTTAGCTTGCCAGATGCCTTAGTTGGAATGACCTTCTTTCAGACAAGATGGGCAACTGAGGGACTGTTAGAGCTCATTATGCTTTGTTTTGTGCTGGAAGAAGCAGCTGAACCAAAATCTGGACAGCGATGAGGTCAATAACATTCTGACTCTTAAACATCTCTAAGTCCAGCGAGGGAATAAGAAGGATCAGAGTAGTTTCCCTAAATGTGTATCACCCCTAACTGTGATCTGAATGTGGCTTTCCAGGCTGTACTGTGCATTTTAGATGGTCATAACTGCTGCTTTGATATTAGAGTTTGTATGACACCCAGTGCCTCTCATATTGGAAACTGAGGAGCCTTCTGAAGAACACCAAGGCCTCTTTCCTACCTGCTAACATGATACGTTTCCTTCCAGGAACATCATCACGGTTTTTATTTATATTCATATCTTTTTCCTTTTTGGTGGTGATGGGGCATGAAGGAGAGCAGATCTTCTGAACTTTTGGGTACCAGCAAGAAACCTCCTACTACCTGTGGCCTATGTGCAGTTTCATTTGGAACCATGTAGGAACTGTCAGCAGCCCAAAGTCTTGTGCTTTAAAGAGAAGTATTTTGACTTTTTTTTTTCTTTTTTTTTTTTCTCTTGAAAAACTGGGCCATGGAGCCATCTACTTATGAAGCAAAAAATGCATGTGGCTGAAGAAGAAAATCTGAACATATAACTTCGAACAATTGCAACACTACTCCAACACCTCACTGAACAATAAATACTTATTTTTTTAATGAATCTCACAGTTTCAAAGAAAGACCTCTCTTATTCAGGTGTTTGATGTCAGCAATGCTGAACCCTGTGGGGTGTAAAGGGAATTATAGAAAGTTCAGTGAATATCACTAACACGTTTTTCATGTTCTAGATTTGCAGGCATGAATCAACAGGACACAAAACTGGGTTTTAAATACTAATTATCAGTTACTTAAAAGTAGGATTCGGAAGGCAAAAGCATAAGAACAATGCTATAGGTACTGCAGGATCTCCTTTGTCCCTTTTAGACCTTTCTGCCATCCCTTGAAACTAACAGTTAAGGGTAGTGAATTCATAACAAACCCAAGATTTTACTTTGGAGGGAGAAAATAATTAGCCACTGGGTGTGGAAGTATTTTCCATGAGCAATTTTTTATACTCAGACTGGAATGCAACTAAGCCTGAAGGGACTTTATGACTGGGAGAAACCACAAATCTTCACTACAAGGAGAATTCTATGATCAACTGCTGTGAGACTCATTTCTTTGTTGAGGAAGTACACACAGGCAACAAGGACCATCGATGCAGCTAAGGAGTCAGCTATTTCTATGTGCTGTCTTGGGATGACGTGTGCTGTTCAGTACTGCTGTGCAGTAGGGCCAGGCAACAGGTAGGGCTGCCTCTCTATAGCAGGACTAAAGTTACTAAACCTGAGCCATGGTAGGTAGGTGCACCTATTACTGACAGCATGATATGACAGTGATGTTGGAAATTTATTTCTCTCCATTAATACTTCATTACAGCAGGACTGTTCAAGACAAGTTGCCCTCTAAGGAATCTTTTTAAAAGAAGAATTAAAGTGATCTCTGGCTCAAATTGCTTATTCAAGTGCTTGGAAACAGGAATTGTTCCTGAGGAGCCTCTACAGTTTTGTCTAGATTTCAGGAAACCAAAGAGGTTTTGGCTTTTCAGATACATTTGGAAATTAATTGTTGATTTTTTTTTTCATTCTTTTCCCCTAATCTGTTTTTTTTTTAATTGGGAAAAAAATTATGAGCCATAATTAACAGATGAGAAATAGAACAATATTGAGAAGACAAATGGATCAAGAGTCAGAAGTAAAATACGTGCCATTTAGATTGAAAGTTAGTGTTCAGCTCATCAGAATCCTGCTACCCTTCTGCTTTATGCCTTGAATTTCTTACAATAGCATCAAAGGTGGAAAATTTCCCACCAGTTACAAAACAAATAAAAAGCAAAATGTTCTGATGGCCTTTCAAGTTCATAGGAACATTGTGGTCATGGATGTGACTGCAGCATTGGCAGCTGCGAAAGATCTGCTAGCTGTTAGAATTGCTGTCTAGCTACATTGGGTACCAGAAGCAATGGACATCTAATAGCATGGGCTGCACCACAAACTGAACAAGACTGACTGGTATGTGAGCAAAGGCAGTATGTCAGCTGTGATCATGTCTGCCTGTAGCGAGAGAGAAAAGCAATGTTCTGTCAGTGGCAGGGGTTTGTGCTTCGAATTGCAGTCTCGTGTGTGTAAGTAGGGTTCATCACGACAATGAATGCTGATGGGAGGGAGACAAAAAGGGTAATTTGATTCTGTGCCAGATGACAAAGTGTTACAATGTCCACCTTGCCTTTTAGATGTTGACTGTTTATGTTTACTTGTCAAAACAAGATGTTTATGGCAGGAAGAGAAATTGCTATTCTGTCAGAAAAGAAAGCATTGGAAATACAATGATATTGTTTTCAGTCATCGTCCCAACAGAGGAAAAAGTTCCCAGAAGAAGTAGTGTTTGTGATAACAATATAGATCACTTTAGTTGATGTAGGAAAAGCCAGTGGAGAGAAAGCCCAGGCTGGAATTGTATTTCCCCTCTTCTTCTCAGGAATCAGAACTGGGATCATGTAATCGTGAAGCGGTGAGTAGTTTGTGTGTGTTCCATCTGCAGTCACGAACTTCACAAAAGATATACCCAACTCTTTGAGACAACTCACACCTTAAAATGAGGATATTCCAGTTTAGATTAGAAGCTATTTTGATAGGCCAAGAGGAGAACATAACACTGATAGCTGCAGTGGGCAGGGCACAAGACTTGGGTTACCTGCTGAGTCACAGGAATAACACACTAGACTAACACACTAGACTATCTCCTGAGCTGAATAACCCTCAGACTGTTAACAGCTTGTCAGGGTACCAACAAGTGTGGCCAAACTGTTTGTTCTTCTGCATGCCCTTGGCTGCTCTGTGCTCTGTGGGGAGCAATGTGTAGTCTATTCCCAGCTACAAAGGACAAAGAGGCTCTGATGTTCTTATGGACAATGATTGCTTCCGTACAGTGTCATTTGTGAGAGCTGGTGCAAAAAAAACAACTGCCAAGTTTCCCTATGAGCAAGGTTGCTGAAATAAGGCACTAGGGCAGAGGTTCATTGATACTGATCAGGATTCACTTTCCCAGGTCTGCGAGTTGTTCACCATAAGGCCAAGTCATTTTGTATCAATGTGTACTTCAGTGTCTGCAAAAATCCCATAAATAATGCTCTCAGAAGTGAAATGATTTGAAGCCCTCCATGAGAAGTTCGATACAAGCCCAAGCTGCCATAGTCAAGCCAGCCCCAACAATACCTCATGGAATGTGTTCCTTTCATGTTTGTTCTGAGGCCATGGGGAACAATGTCCTTTCAGGACAATAGATGGCTGCAATTCATGGTGAATTTCCTTTCCTTCTCTCATTAAAATCCATTCATTTTCAGCTCAGCCTCTTCATTCTCAAAAATACATCTTGGATATTTGTCAACTTCTATTCATCTTACTTAGTCTGTGCATCTAATCTCTTTGAGTCTAAACATTTCCTCTGATGGCAGAGCCTTATGAGTGCTATTCTGCCAATTGGGATGCATTGAGGAGAGCCTCTTGGCAAGCTGGCTCATTCTTGAGAAGCAGACATATTTGAGTAGTGAGACCTCAGGCATTTATACTGTGCAGGACACCACAATGCTCAGCACTCAGTAAATTCAGAAGAGAACCACTGCCTAGAAAAGCAAAATGCTTACTGGCAAATGTGTTTCAAAATGGGTATGGAAACCTGGCTTCAGTGCCCAGTTTAGTTCAGTACTCCCTGTGCAGTTTCAGGAAGACCACTTCATCTGGGTCTGTAGCCTGGAAGGCAGTAACACAAGCTTGCTTCTTGTGCATGTATTGCATCTGCTTCCTGCTCTGACCTGTGTTTCAGATAGAGGAGAGCAGAACTGTGACGGTGTTATTCCCTAGTAGTAAGTGAAAGGAGATTGACTCCTTTCAGATAAAACTGTTCAACAGCAGTGAAATCATAGCAGCTCTGGGCCACCAGTGATTCAGCAGCATTTCATCCACTGACAAGGAAAGACTCCTTATGCTGTATCTTTAAAAGGGAAAGACACTGTACATGACTGACACTCAAGCAGGAGGCTTCTACTGCCCTAATTCGAGAGATCCTTGAGAGCCTGGTGACATCTGGTGGGAACTGGAAGGATCACAAGCTTTTTGTGATGACTGCAAAATGATTTATAAAAACAAATTTTAAAAATAGTCTGCCCAAAACAAGCAACAAAAATATATTGATTTTATGCTCAGAATCACAAGAGTACAAAATTAAAACATGATATTATAATGATACATGCTGAACACTGTATAGGTCAGACACCAAAGGGCTTGAGGGGGACATAACAAAGCTGAAAATATAAGGAATTTGTCACTGGAATTTTGCAGGCATGTAAATGCCGTCTTTTTATCTGCCTGGCCAGAATATCAGTATAAAACCCAAATTATGCAAGTTGCAATTGCTCATCATGCATCTCTAGGCCCCTATGATCTAACCAGTCTCCATCATGTTGAAACTTTGCAAAAAGCACATATAATGCCATAGCCTGGAATGTTCCATTCTGGGTTTGTTCAGCTACCCACTAGTGAGTAGTTAGATATGTGTGTCCAGAGTTAGGATGAGGCATGGATCTGGCAATGGGCACAAAACTTCAATGAAGGGAAAGGTGATGAAGTTAAAGTTATATTCAGGCTAATTCTGGTAAGGAAAGAGGAAGGGTGTTGCATGAAATTCAAATTATCCCATTTGATCTACATGAATATGTATATGAATGGGTTTTCCCTTTTTTCTGGATCTTTTAAATCCCATAAACATAAGCACTCTTGCATTTCCTCTCTTTTTTACAAGTGCACTTTTTGGATCTAGCTGTGTACAGCATTTCTGCAGCTTCCTTCACAAGATGGAGCAAATAATAACCAGAAAGATTCTCTCCCAGTGTCTTTTAGATATTGGAACAGTATGTCCCCTGAAAAACGGAGGATTCCCTACATTTGCCAGAAGTTTTGTGAGGTCTCTGATAAAGAGGGAGAAGTCTGAAATGTTATTAATCAATCTCCTTTTCTCCTTCCTCCCTTTTTAGGATTTTTAATGGGAAAGAATGAATTTAGGAGCCAATCAGTAAAATGGTGATAAAAATTTTCAGGAATAATTACGAAGGCTATACCACAGATCTTGCTGCAACTGAGAGTCCAGAATGTGGATACACATTGAAGGATGCTGAAATGGGACCTTAAAGCCACAGGTAAGTTTAAGCAATTGCAGCCTGTTGCTGCAGCTTATTTATCTTTCATCCTTTGATAAGAAAGAGTTAGAGGACAAAGTGGGGTGGATTTTCAGCCTATCAAGTCCAAAGCAGATGCCCTGTTAGCTACTTAGGAGAAAAATTTTTATTCTCAGGATTCCAGTTGTGTGCCTTGAGCTCTTCAGACCTCTGCTTCCCTTCACATCTCTGCAGTGATGTCATGATGTCAGTTCATCTCTGCAGTGATGTCATGATGTGTAATATCACTGCTGATAACCTTTATAGCAGAACCAGTTGTCCACAGACCTTCATATATGAGGCTGCTTGCCATTGTATGAGCTCTGTCCCTATTGTTTCTGATAGCATGAGGTGACTTAATTCACTCCAGTGGGTCCATCACACATATCCTCACTGGGTGATTTCCCCCTCTGAGGAATTAATTTATAAAAACAAATTTTAAAAATAATCCCCCAAAATCAAGCAACAAAAACTTACTGATTTTATGCTCAGAATCACAAGAGTACAAAATTAAAACATGATATTATAATGATACATGCTGAACACTGGGCTCTGCGAACTCTTGCCTCGTGTTTATGCAAGCACAGAGCTACACACAGCTGGGGCCCTTGCTGAAAATTGGGTGGGTGTTTGCATGGGCATAGTGAACACAGGGCATGAACTTAAAGCTACCTGGGTAGATCTTAGACCTTTAACAAAGCAGACTATATGGAGTCTTCGGAGTTTAGTGTTGTGTGAGACCGTTATTTTAGCTTCCCTGGCCAGTGCTGGAGCGGGATACAATTCTGCTGACAATGAGCTCACAGAGCTTTGATGACACAGTGGTAAGCTGTTAAGTCCATGCACAGAAAGCTATGTTCAATGCTATGCTATACACATGGCATCTTTTGGGGCAGAAAGATTCTCCTGCCTAGACGGGAATGAAGGTAAAATGCCCACTTACAGTCTCTAGCAGCTGTAAAAGGACACTTGGTTGACTGGTTTTGATTCTGTTCGGTAGAAAGCAGTGTTACATACATGCACTCAGATACAAACACGCACATTACTGTGTCCTGAGGATTGTACTGATATCTGATTTTAGTGTAGATTATTCTGTGCTTGAGCAGAAGATGAGAAAAAAGAAAAAAAGAACATTACTACAAGAAATTAAAGAAAGGTGGTAATTCTCCCTGCTAGGCCCATTTCCTGCATAATTTGTTGGCAGCCTGCACCCATTATCAGCCTGCTCCCGTGGCAGGTGAATGCATCCACACTAATGCAAATGCTCTTCCCAGTCTTGCCCAAATGTCTCACATACCAGTAGACATCATGTGTGTTTGTGATATGAGATGAATTTGGAGACAGTATATTCTATGTCTTCCAGAAGTTAAGACAATTGCAGTATAAAGGCTTGGTGCCCTCAGCTGTTGAAGAAGTAATTGAGAATGAAAAGCAGATCTGTCACATCTCAAACAGTGTTCAAAGAACAGCCAGACAGGAGGTGAAGTGCTGGCATTTTGGAGGGAAACCGCAAAGGGAATTGAACATGTGTAAAGCCTCTGGCTGAAAGCTATGGAGAGGACACAGCTACCCCCATCCATGCCATGTAATGATTTTGAGGAGAGTTGGACTGAAGCTACAGAGAGCAGCAACTTTGGTAAGTTTTTCTTTCCTCCCCAAGGCTGTAATCACTTCATCTGGCTACAGACCATTGATCAGTGAAGTCCCAACCACCCAGAGGTAGCCTAGCTGCACTCTGAACTCCTCAAGATCTTTACAAAGAACTGGTAGTCAAGGTGCATGAACGGAAGCGAGGTGTTTAGACCTTTTTCGCTATTCATGGAACAACTAAGAGGAGAGAACTGTTGACAAAGGAGAAGGGAAAAATGCTTTATTGAGTGAATATTTTCAACATACTTACTTGTTTGTGTTCCCAGTTTTATCTGTGTTCTTCTCAGAACTCCAAGGAAGTAACTGAGTTTCATCAAATGCTTTAAAAGAGCTCAAAGCAGTGTTATGTAAATCCCAGGAGGACTCCTTGAGTACTTGAATCTTTTGGGCCACTGACAGAGTCTAGCAGAAGAGCATAACCCAGCAGCCATCCAGCTCTTAGCAAGGGATCTATGTGAATGTTGATGAGAGGAAGAATAGATGGAGAAGTCTCTGTCATTGAAAATCTCAGCAGGAGCTGGCATGGAGTGGTCTGGAAGGAGATGGTCTTGCCTAGAGCAATGTTGCTATGAAGGAGTTGAGCATTTGTACCGAGCAGAGAGGTGTGGTCATCCCAGTGCTGCTGGCATTCCAGGCTTTGTCTGGATTCTGTCTATGGGAACAGTTTTAGATCTTTTGATCTAAAATTGCTGTCAAGCAAAAGGAATGATACTCAGTCCATGCTAAGTGACTCAAGTTAGGTGATACTAGCAGAATTTCTCACTGTGAAATAACTTTGCTCCTACTTACTTTTCAAATCATACATTAGCAGAGTCCTACTCTTTCCCTTATTGAAATATCTCCTTTAATGCCTCAGCAGTAGTTTCCTAATAAGAGAGATAGATAAACGCTACATGTGTCCTAACTCACACACCAAGGTGAAGGGGAATGTGTAGTAACTGAAAAGTGCAAGCATGAAGAATATTTCATGTTTTGTATTGTCTTTTACTTGAGTACTCAGCACTTCCCAAGCATTATCTGTGACTCATGCATCTTCTTTAAGAAAGCAAAGTGGTAGACAAGGAAAATGAGGCATGATACTGTTAAGGAACTTATCTTAAAATTAATTATAGGTGTGATGAGGAGAGGAGTTGTGGAGGAATATGTGTAGCGCTACTCCAGGTTAAATAAGGTACCTTTTGATTCCTTGTATCTAGTGAAAGTCAAAATTCACCAAGAGTTATTCAATTATTTCAGCTTCAGATTAACAACAAAGTCAGAAAGCATTGTCTGTGTTCCTACTGAACACTCAACTACAAGTTTTGCCTGCTTTCAGTGGATAAAAAAGGGTGGAGGCACCATGGGTTAATGAAAGACCAAGGTTCAGCTCCTGCTTCTGGAATGATGGCAGCCTCCTGATCAGCATGAAAGTGTCATCAGGATGGTTCCTTTGATGACATGGTACTAAACCTGCAGTAAAATCTGGAGCAGTAAAATAAAGAGCTGGGGGAAGTTTGGGGTTTTCTTACAAAGACTCAGATTTGGATCTGTTTTTTCATCCAACACTTCTGAAAGTGTGTGTGAACTAAGTTTCTGTCTGCTACAGGGGTACTTTTGCATCTGTTACCATTTGTGGCTAGACTGCAGGCCGAGTGTGCTTTCTCCTGATGTTGTAGCCTGAGCTCCTGCTTTATCAGCACTTTTACAAATACAGTAACAGTGGTTTCCTTGCACTCATGGTGGGGATTTGCTTTGTGAATACTTGTGTTGCTATAGCTGCATTTCCCTAATGTTCGTTATTTCTCATAGTGTCCTTGTCACTCATCCAAAGGTGCTGGCATTAAGCAAGCTCACAGCATGTCGTTTCTGCCTTGGGAACTATTGCTAGGTGTACTGAATGAGCCAAGAGGTACTGCAGCTGGTGCTTTGCCTGGGATAAATCTGCTTCAGCCATGAAGTGCTAATGGAAGTATTTGGAAGCTTTTTACTGCAGTGCGATGGGAAAGGAAAGCCTACAGTCATTGGCATGTATTTCCAAGAGTGTTGAACAGGAAGGAGAAGAAGGGATTGTCATCCCTCAAGAGAACAAATGCAGGGAGGGAGGGAGCACAGGCAACTTCAGTTAATTGCTAGGTTGTGTAATGAGCTGGGGTGCTGGACAGCTACTGTATAGTCCCCATTGTGTCTGTCGCCTGGTTGGGGGTGTACTGCTCTCAGGCATTTTAACTGCTTTTTGGGGTTTTGTTTTTGAATGGTTTAATGAGAAAGCTAAATAGCTGTATAATTCAGAACAGGATTGCAAAAAGTTCACTGTCCCTCAGGCATGAATGTGTAACTGGTGCTGTGCAGAAAAGGCAGTGAATTCTGAACAGCCACCTACTTCACATGGGACAACACTGACCAGTGAAAACTAAGTAAAAAAGTAAAGATGATCACTGGCAGATCCAGTGTAAGTAAGACACTGACATCCAGGAAATGCTCCCTACTCTGCATCTTCTCTTATTCTCCCATATTGGTTTCTCAGGCCCTGATGAGTCCTTAAGTGGTATTAAAACAGCAACTATGACTTGTCAATAGGCACCAAAAAGTGGTACCTCCTAATTTCAGTAGACATCTAGCTGTTGCATGGAATCTTATTATCTCTCTGAACCAGTACTTGCATATTAAGGCACTGTGATGATTAAGAAATTGGAATAAAGAAATATCTGTCATATAAGGAGGAGCTGAGAGAGTTTTGGCTGTTTAGTGTGGAGAAGAGAATGCTCAGCGGGATCTTATCAATATGTACAAATTCCTAAATGGGAAGGAGTAAAGAGGTGAAGAAGCAGAAACAGATTTCTCTTAGTGATATCCAAAGCCAGGACAAGATGCTATGGACACAAACTAAAATCCAGAAATTTTGTTTAAACATCAGGAAAAAGCTTTTTTACTCTGAGGGTGGTCAAATACCAGAACAGATTGCCTAGAGAGATAAAGGAGTGTCCATCTGAAAGATAACCAAAACCCACATGAACACAGTCCTGAGCTCAAGGTGATACTGCTGGGAGTTGGAAGGTTTAGACTGGAAGGTTCCCAGAGCTTCCATCCCATCTCAACTAGTCTGTGTTGTGGTTCTGTGATCAGGTGTTAGTTGTTCCATACTATTGGGCCTGGCGAAGCATGAATGAAGTATGAGGTTCTGTTATTCCTGGTGTACACAAAGTAGATGACCAAGGCAAAAAAAGTTATATCAGTATGGCACTACACAGCACTTTTCTGGTTTCACAAGCTTATTTCTAACCTTACAGAGCTACATCCATGCAAGATTATGTGCAAGCCATGTTTTAGTGTTACACATATCTTTGTAAGGGCTGTGCCCTTTCATCACACACATCACCGGACATTTAAAGGATTCATCCAATGGTGGACTCTAACCCTCCATCTGCTTAGCCTGCAGGGGCAAACTCTTTTTTCAGTGTAAAGAGCTCAACTGACTTCTATTTTTGGTAGTATTACAATAATATTTAGTCAACTTTGCAAGCAGTAGGCAGGCAATATTCATGTTGAGTCCAGCTCTGTGATTAATAGCTCTGAGAAATACCATTGTCCTTTACTGGTAACTGAGTGTTTTGCACCTGGAATTGCTGTTACTATGTAATTCCAGTAAGTAAGACATTCAGATTATGCACTGTATAATTTAGAGTGCTATTTATTACCACTAACACTGTAAAGGAAGAGAAAACAGTATAGATAAACTTATATCCCTTCAAATGTTGAGAGCTCTGGCTTGTGCAGCATCAAACAAGCATCCAGTCTGGGTGCAACACACCATGCAGACCCTGTCTATGGAAGGGTTGCCCCATATTGTCATTTGAACTATTGTATTATTTTTTCACAGGAAGACAATTCCATACAGTATTTCTATTATCCAATAGAAAGAAGGTTGCTGTGAGAACTTCTTGCTGCACTTGCAGGTAAAGGCAAGAAGTCCAAGTGGCATAATTTCAATTAGCAAGTGGGATCTGCCTACAAGGCCTGTTACACTTAGCTGGCTGTGTTTATTCCGCAGCTAAGAGATACGGAGCGGGTCTGTGCCAATGGCAGGAGCCACCGAGATTAGCACTGTCGTAGTCGCGATTCGCCCCTAGATGGCAGTGATTGCTACTCTTTGGCAGGACGGGCCCTGTTTGCATTTGAATTTGTTTATCACAGAAGGGCCTCTTGTTCGGTGAGGCCATAAACTTCAGCAGAAAAGACGGAAAAAAATGAATGACTCATCTCTCAGGCTTTCTAAGAAAATGTAGAGGAAGCATGATTATATTAGGACAAGTTGCTACTTTGTAAAGTCAATTATTTAAACCTGACAATGCTCTTGTAGACCCATTTTGGCATGTGTGGATATTTTCAGGTATCTTTTCCATTGCAGATGGGGTACTAGAGTACACAGAGACATCAGCATGAAGCAGTTCTGAGTTGAGATAAAGTGGCAGATATAAAAATGCTTAACAGCAGTCCCACTGCTGGTAAAACAGCTGCTTCCCCAAAGTATGATTACAAGTTGTGATGTTCTGTGGACAGTGCTGCTGTCTGGACACAGAAGACGACTGACAAGGTTTTGTGCTACAGTATGGATCTGGGGACTAGCATATGTTTACTTGTTTGGTGTGCTTGTTATGGCAGACACTGACATCAATAAATGTGCCCTTTTCATTTGCATTTGCACTGCAGTTTGTCCTGATTGGCAGCTGGTGGTAGAGCACAAAGGGTGATCTCAATACCACTTCTGGAGCAGGAAGTGTGACCGTAGGCACAGACAGAGGTTCTCTACCATAACACATCTCTTGCATATTAGGACATGTGCAAATTCTAGTCAGAACACTTTATATACTAAATAGTATCTCATCAGAAATCATCCAGAGCAGTATGATTCTCTTTTCTGACTGAGGAAAGATAATTTTGTGTGTAGGCAAAGAATCAGAGCTTTTATCATCTGTGTTTAGTTCCCAAGTTTTCTAAAACTCTGTAGATCTTGGACAAATCAGCAACCACTACCTCACTTCCCTATGAATGAAATGGGACAATAGATTTTCCTTTCTTTCCAGTTTATCCTGTCTTGTCACGTAGTGTGAACTCTTTAAAGAGGGGGTTACCTCTTGTTCCAAATGAATGCATATCAGCGAGCCTTGACCTCCAGGGAGTTTTGCATGTATGAAGAACAGAGAAGTGGGGACTCTCAGTAGTGCTGTGGGTGGGAGGAAATGCTTATCAGCTGCTGGATGTGGCCAGATTCCACTGTACATCATCACAAAATCTGCCTTTAGAGGAAGTTTAATTATAAGCCCCTAGGAATAAAATATTTTTCCCTAGAGCTTTTATTAGTTAAGAGTTAAGTATTGCAGTTGCTTTTTTATAAAAAGAAACTGAAATTAAGCAGATTGTTTTCTGAAATCTTTTTAATATCCCTGTAAAACAGGAAAAACTTATGTCAAACAGCAAACACATCTGTCAAACAGCTGCAAAGATGATTCACAAATAATGCTATGAGGATTGTCTTCTTAATCCAGAATACTTGTTCTAAACCACAGAAAAAACACCTTTGCATAAAGTACAGGAGTATTTTCACTAAGAAACTTATTAAAATTGTTGTGGTACAAAAGGTGAATTGTGCATTCATGTGGAGTGTAATGCATTGATTGCCTAATAGTACATGTGCAGTAATTAAAGTCAAAGTGAAAGGCCAAATACCAAATGAAGGTAACAAAGTTATGAGAAAAAATTGTCTAATGACATTTGACAAAATTGTGCGAACAGTCCTTTATATGCAATGTAAAGATAATAAATGCAGAATATATGGAGAGTAATGCTTTGAGGAAGGACCAAATTTAATGACTTTAAAACAAAACATTGAATTCTGCTTATATCAATATAAATCCAGGGTTACTCCTGGATTTATTTAGCAATGCTCTGGAACTTTATCAGTATGTTTGAAATTAGCATCTGGCCCACATAATGAATTGCATTTCTATATTTTCCTGCCTCCAGACTATTGGAGGGCAGGAATAAAAAATGGCTCTTTGCCTTAATTATAACTGTATTACAGTGGCTTTTTCTAAAAGTCATACTTTACATTTTTATTTAATACCCCTTTGTTTCTGAATTATAAACCTCTTATTCATAATGAAAATAAATATATATTTTATTTTCTTGCTTCTACTACAGTTTTATACCCAATGCCTCTTAACATTTTCTCTTTTCCATAAATCAAATTAGTTTTAAAAATATGTACAATTCAGTTAGATTGTTGCAGTTTCCTATGTTTACAAGTTACTTTTCCAGTGCACATCTAATCACTTCCATATGTCACCTTCTAGATAAGGACTTAGAATTAGGACTATGGAAACAAATACAATCTTACAACTTGAATAGCTGATTTCTGCTCAAATCCACCCACATGAACAGAAACACTTTTTACAAGAGAAATAAACTGTACAGAGACTTCTTTAATTTAAAGATCTGATTCAGCCCCTACTGAAACCAGCGGGACTTCCCATGGATTCAGATCCTAGGTAAGAATTAGAATATACTTAAATCAATGGAAAGGATTAGGGGAGGATGAAATGTATGTGTGTGCCACAACGCACACACAGCTGTTTCATCTGGCTTAGTATTGAATTCCTTTTTACATGGATGTAGAATAAAAATACTAATGCTATTTACATCTGTTCATATTACGGGAAAAAATTAATATTCCATCCAATTATTAGAACTCTCTCCCTTTCAAGAGAACCAGAGTTTAAAGGCATTCTGCTTTTTCTGTGAGTTTCTTGATTTAAGATATCTAGTGATAGTGGTGTAAACTCATGGGCTGGAGTGCTGACTGGAAATGGTTCTACATTGTTCGAACAACCAAAGGTAACCAAATTGAGTCCTTCCTTGCAAAAGCATAACTGCTGGAGTAAACACTGATTTGCAGTCCAGAAGCCAATAGGGCACAACAACAGATGAGGGACAACTAATCTTCCACCAATACCAACAGAATCTTAGATCTTTATAGCTGCCCTCTGGAAAGTAAAGCTAATTCCAAAGGCTGGTATATCCTTGCTACAGTCCCAAAGTATTTTCCTAACAATTAATATGTTATTACACAGAATGCAAAAATTGTCCAGGGCAATTTAACACTGCAGTGTTCCAGTGCTGGCTGGCTGTTTCTTCATACTTTGAGCCAAGATATAAAAGATTTACGCAGGACATGTTAAGCAAGGTTTTTAAATTACTTTGAAACCAGGGTAATCTAAAAAAGCATGTAATTCAACACTTGTGTATTCTGGCTTGACATCTCTTTAAAAAAATTGCTTAGTGGTCCCTCGAGTCCAAGCAGAATAGCAACAGGAAGAATCATATTGTAGGAATCATATTCAGTAGGAATCCATTGCTCGGAGGATCTGAAGGACTTCCAGCACAACTTCATAACAGAATAAATACTCATCCTGTATGTGGGGACATAAGTGTGAAACACCTGGTTACATTCAACATAAATTCTAGACAAAGAAGGATGGACTTGTAAAAGAAGTTGTATGTTATATGTTACAACATCAGCATCTCTGTAACATGGATACAAAGACTTACATATTTAAGAGAATCCTTGTTTTTTTGTTCCATCTCTAGTAAAGTATAGGAATGCTGTATCTTCAGCATGTGCTCAACTCTCATTTTGGACAGTGAAGGTCCTAAATTTATTTGCTAAAATAAATTATTTGCTTAATTTTAGTCGCATGCTCAATCATTACCCTGAAGAAAAATACATCAAAGCATGTGCTAAACTATTTGCTTATAGGAAGAACTTCTTTTAGTCTTCTTCTGCTTTTATTTCACCAACTGTTTTCTCTAAGGTAAGATAGCTGCATCTTATCTTTTCCTGTGTGAAAATTCTTTTCAGGAGTGGGTGTAGCTCAGGAGTAGAAGGGTTTGCTTGGTGAGGATAGCTCAGCAATAGCAAGAATTCGGCTGAAGGCTGTTTTGCAGGGTAAGGTTTATAGTAGGTCACTGTTTCTGTGATACTTGCTTTTCTTCTTGCTTTAAACTAAGAAGGGGGGGAGGGTGTTATCTGTCCTATATTGCTGCTTTGTTTTATTTCATTTATTTAGTAAGGGGCAAGTTTTCATATTTAAAACTAGACACTATTTGCCTAGAAAGCTGTTACTTTCCTGAAATGAGAGCACTAAAATTATATTTTAAGCCCCAGATTTATCAAAGCATGTGGAGCTGTACCACTAATTGAGGCGTTTAAAAAAATAATAATCTAGTTGCATATTTAGAACTTACCTTAGTTTGGATCATGCCAAAACGCTGATCTCGCAAATCTCTCACTATCTGCTTGATGTTGAACTACCAGAAAAGAACAGGTTTTTATTTGGTTGACATGCAAATTATAAAGGAAGATTTAAGCATATTCAGATAAGGAAGCTATGACAGTTCCTTTAGAAATTGTATATTTGTAGTTATTATCTTTGTTGTTTAAAACAATAAAAGCTGGGTTTATTCCATTTTGTTAGGGTGAATTCTAACAGGAATTATTCTGTTCTAAGATGCCCCCACCATGTTGTTGACATCCATACCAGTTTGTAATACTTAACAATGATCTCTCTGATACTTACACATAAATCTTTTTCTATATGACTGAGCAGAATTTCAACACACAGCAAAACTCCACTTCTTCCAATGCCAGTGCTGCAGTGAGCAACAATGGGTCCTGTCCTGTGAGCTTTTCTCATGTAAGAAATAAATTTTACAAGCTGCTCAGCCAGTTTGGGAGTATTGTGGTCTGGCCAAGTGGTAAATTGCAAATGACTTATAACGCGCTTTTCTTCTGTCTGGAAGAGAGAGACCAAAAAGGGTAAAAATTATTAGTCCTAAAACCAGTTCTCAAGGAATTCCACTAAAAATTTTTCTTCAGCCTCATTCTTATTCAATTGTTTGTTTACTCTACAATTCTTCAGCTTTTCATACTTGATTCTACTAATGTTTCTTTAGATTTCCAGAAACATACTCAGAAGACACAGGCCTTGGAAATTTGCTTCATATGACTTTGATGAGACACTGAAGTTACTTGAAAGAATGTAGTTACCTCATTTGTTGGTTAAAAAGGAAAAAACAAAAACATTTGTTTAATTAGAACATTGCAGTACTGTTTGCTAAAACTGTTTTTGTAGCTGAACTAAGCCTTACTAATAGAAGAGTAGTAATATGAGAGCCATGATAGTAAAATTTTAAATATCTGATTGTTATCAGATATAAAATAACTTGTGATTAGATACCCAACATGCAAACCAACTAAAAATGCTCACAAGAATAAACAAAATGTAGATAAGGAAAAATATTAATTGCATTGTCTTAGGTCAACACTTGTTGCCTGCTCGCAAAATCACATTAATCTGAGTGCTAAAGAACTACCTGGATTTTTGCTTTCAGAAGAATTTGAATGTAAATATGGATTTCTGCTGAAGTAGACCTGTGGCTTTCTGTAGGAGATTGCTACTAGTCCAGTATAAACATCAAAAACTTAACATGTTCATTGAAACAATCACATATGGTGTTCCATCTTGCCACCTTAATAGTCTTTTGGGAAGACTCATATCAAGTGCTTTACAATTCTTCACACTCAGTGACATAAGGTGAATTTCCTCAAATAGAGAAATTGTTATCTTGATGGACAAGGCACCGAGTTTAGTCTGGCACGGGTTTTTTAATTATGCCACTAAATAATATGTCCTGCAGAAATTTTTGCAAAGCTTTACTTAGTATTGAGGCAAGACTGATGGAGTTATACTTGCCTTGTTTTCCTTGTTCTTCCACCTGGGTTCTGTATTTGTTAAGTTTCTAAAAAATTGCTACTAGATTTGTAGTTTCATGTGTGTTTGTGTCTTTTCATGAATAAAAAAAAGCATCATTTGTTCTAAATTCTACGATGAAAACCACCTTCTTCCCCTCACTGCCATTATAGAATATTAATCCACTCTGGCACGTGACTTTATGAGAACAGTAAGAAATTCTGTAAAACACAAAACACACCAGTTCTGTGACTATTAGAGGTCTCATTTTTTGGAAGTTCTTTTCCAAATGTATGTAATATTGGATCCACTGCTTGTGAAAGGAGCTAAGAAGAAGCATCTCATAACCCTAATTTCATGGCTGTTACTCAGATTTTTACATGCCTAAAATATACTGAGCACATATTAAGGAAGAGGCAACCAATATTACTTGTATCTACTCATGTAAACTATACAATCAATTTCATCATATATGAAAGTATTAAGTCTACTCAACTTACCCGCTTGTTGATCATTTCTATTTTTCTAATTATGAAGTATTCCAGAATCTGGTAATTGTGTAGCCTGAGATAGAAATTAGCCAGGTCTTTAGAGTCATAGGGAGGTTCAGGCCAGTACTGATGACATTTGACTTGCCCTAGCTCCACTTCTTTAGTCATCATGGCAATCACATCCGATTCACTCTCCCAGACCATTTGCCAGAAATCAGCCATAGTGGATGGCAGAGGCCCTTGGGTTATAATATAAAAATGTTCCTCTTCTCCAACATTCATTCTAATGTAACTTGCGTTAATGTAGCCATTCTTTTCTCCCAGAGGAACTCGTGTCTTATCATCTGTACAGAAACAGAAGAATGCTCTTTCAGCTGTGGATCTGAAACAGAATTCTACCATCTCCAGCACTCAGGATGTAGGAAACCTCAGTCTCTCCAAAAAAGGATGCCTCTGGATTTTAGAATACATTCGCCTAGTAGCACTGATACTAACCATTGCTGGTAGGAATTCTCACAGATAAATTGTATGGTTCATTTTATCTTTATTTCTCTTAAAGTACTTGTGTAACACTGTGAGAAGCCTTCTAATTACCATGGAATAGTTTGGCAGTGATACAAAATAGTGTATCCAATGCTGCTTTTCATGTATTGCATAGGAACATTGTCACTGGATATTGGTGTTATAAACCAGGAAAACCTCTGACAATATGTATACTGCATCACTGATATGTAGAGGTGCTACAAATTTTTGCATGTGTTGTCCTGCTGGTGAAGTTTAGAAAGACATCAAGGCTCCAGAAAGTTTTCTCCTGTTTTTCTGATGACTTTGTTCACCAAATGTATGTTCTCATTTCTGTGCATACTTACATGGAAGGATATCTCGGTATCTGTTTTTATTCTGGTTTTCTGGTGCTTTGCCAGTTCTGCAGTCATCTATTGGTTTCACATGTTCTAGAGCCTAGATCAAAAAGAAACGGTCAATCTATGTTGTTCACATCCTCAACAGACAACTTTTATAGTGTCAGTGTGAACAAACTTTACTGCTGTATATGACCAAAGACTGGCAAATAGACTTCGTACAGAAGAGAATCAGTAAATCATTCTCTAAACTTCTAGGCAAGGAATTCAAATTGCTACATATTTTCTTCAACCTACACAATATTTCTGCAATTTTCAAGTGATATTTCCAACCCTCATGCTCAGACTCCATCATTACAATTCCCTGTTGTATATTCCTGTATTACAGATGCTTGAAATACTGCCTTGGCCAAATATCATCATTTATGATTGATAACATACTGACTAAAGCACTAACTATTGCTTTATTAACAGTGCAATAACGACAGTGAACACTTTTCAGTCATGGAGAAAGCGATGAATATAGGGAACAGCACCAATGATATTAAGTGCAAATCATACAGTTGTTAAGTACTTCACAGCAGATTTAGGGGAACAGAATGCAGTGTAGTTGGAAGCAGGAATGTTCAAATTCATTTCTTGTACAGTTTTGGGTTACCTTGACATTTTTTGTTCTTCTATCTTTTTGCTATGCATTGCACAATGCTCAGCCATCACATTCTGCCACTATACATTTATATGAACTGAAGTACATGTGACAGTTCTTGAACACTTTAATCAGTTACTACAGCTTTTACTCAGATGAAATATACGCTGGCTTAGGTAACAGTGCTTTAGGTATTAGATCTTTATGCTTTCTATGCAGACGTGTGACTCAGCTCATAGCAAGCTATTCCTGCCTCAGTAATGGAATGGAATGAATGGAAATTATTACATGCCCTTGAGCCTTCAGGGAAAATCAGCAAATCCTATGCACTTGAGCCTATGGGATTTTGTACCCAGAAAGTCAGTGAAAGAAACTGATAACATTGCAATTACTATGGAAAAGTGGCAGCAATCCATTTCACTGGTAATGAGCATGTCCTTTAAAGGAAAATCCAGTACTATATTGAAGAGTTACAAATAATCTATTCTTTATGAATTTGATGATATCTGCATACTCTATTTATGTTCTGCAACAAGAGATTTTATAAGCCTTCCTAGTCTTACATTTCTTATGATTTATATGCAATCAGGTGTAATTATGTGTTTTCATTATCTATGGAGGTACATTACTTTTTCTTTGTAATTTCGCTAAGTCCCTGACTTTAACACCATCTTGTGGCAATGAGTTCCATGGATAACTGGAGCATTGTGTGGAACATTTTCCTTTCAACTGTTTCTACGCTAGTGAATCCCTAGCAACATGGATTTCTTGCTTAGATGCAGCCCCTAGGATAGTTCTTAGGCAGATGTTCAGCAGACCTGAAGGGGTAATAGGAATAAGTCAGTCTAGGAAAAAGTGATTCCTAATCTACATTATGAATGTTACATTGTTTATTTTCATTCTCATGGTCAGTATCTTTGAACAAGGAATGATGTAAGGCTGACAAGTGTTGTGGAAAGAGAGAGATCCAAATACTGTACTAACACACAAACAACAGAGCTGAAACCCAATTTTGGCAGGAATGATTGTCAGAGAAAGTGGATTCAATAAAGATATATAAGCTGAACTCTCATACAGTATGCAGAAGGCTATTAAAAGTCACTTTCTTAGCTGTGATGAACTGTTAGATCTTAAAAAGTAATCAAACTTTACCATAAACTCCTTTAGCACCTCTTGATTCTCGATCCGCAGCTGAAGGCCCTGAATAAGACCTGTTATGCCAGTCCTTGGATCTACTCCACTCTGTGATGGTTTCAGGTTAATTAACTGAGTCAGTTCATCTCCAGAAGCAAAGGTTCTGTCTATATGTCAACAAAAACAAAACAAAACAAAACAAAAGCAAACAAAAACCCAAAACACAACAACAACAAAAAACCAAGAAGTTTTTAATTATTATTGTTCATTGTGCAAAATCTTGGCTTGAAAAACTAGGGAGCTTCAGTATGTATGTATATTTTGCTGCTTATATTGAGGAAGTGAAATGTGAGAAAATGGAAGAAAATATTTTCAGCTTACTTATGTTCACCGCAGAAAGAAGAATAAGTCAGCACCATGGATACAACCAGCATCACATTTCCTGTTATCTGGAAGCAGATCCAACTATTGCAACTTATTGCCTCACACAGCTTCTAAATACAATCTGTTCTAAATAAACTGTTCTTGCAGAATTGTAAACTTTAATGCTAGTTTATATTGGTATAGGAGACTCTGGCCACATCTTCACAGGCAATCATCTTCATGTTTCCAACACTTCCACAACAATTAGTATTGCCACACCCCACTGCTAGGAATAATCACTGCAAATTCTTCCTTCCTAAGGTAAGCAAATATATTTTCTTTTCATCTTACCTCACACTCCCCTTCAAGAACAAGATATGAACTACCTTTGATGCACCAAAGTTAGAATTCAGTTTTACTATTTAGCTCATCCTGAAGTATGTGTTCTGAACCAATACTTGGCAGATTAAGAAAATGGATAAACATTGCATCTCCAGAAATATCACTACTCTACTGGAGCAATTGAAAATCTTTTGTTCCCATGTTGAGTAAAAACAGTAACTTCTTATGTAAAAAATAATGGTTTGAGGCAGAGGAATTATGTAATTTAGGTTTTTTAGTCATAGGCTACTCTTTGCAAATAACATGCCATCTATCTCGAAAACCTGATGATATATTCCATGGGCTCATTGCAGGCCAAGGCAAAAAGCAATGCTCTGCTTTTCCCTTGTAAGATATCACTACTCTTAACTAATTTCTGTTACACAAGAGTTGTGCTTGCTGTGTTTTTGTCTGGGCTACAACTTGTGCCTGTCTTGCCTTCTCAGACAGTTTCTGATCACATTCCATTCTCTAACCCTCAAAGAGGCTCCTATCATCTAGTTGAGAGTCCCAGTGAAGACAGACCCCCACTCCAGACAGAGCACACTATTTCCCATACACCTCTCTTTCCAGATCAAGTGGAATTAAAAAACCTCAAACTCTGAGGAGGTAGTAATGATAGATTGGTTGTTTCTGTTTGTTGGCCAGAAAGGCTTGGTAGTGTAAGGGAGATAACTGTGGTTTACTTCTGATAAGAGCCATCAGCAATTCATTGCTTCCACAGGGTGAGAAGAAGCAGGGAGGCAAGAGAGCGACCTGTACTTCACAGAATCTCTGAGATACTGTAGCATCCTTAGTATGATCCCTTTCACAAATCATTCTCATTTGGAGCAGGAGCTTAATTTTCATAAAGGAACAATTAGGCAGATTCTTTCTGTCAACTCTTCTGGTGTCAGAGGGGCTTTGGCACCTGAGCTGTGAAAGTGCTTCAGTACATGCTCAAGCACATCAGTTCTAGAGGTTTTAATGAAATTGTCATGGGGAGTGAAATTCAGTGATTCTGGGAACAAAGTTGTGAGAGAGAATTTGACCCTTCATTCTCCATTTTTAAGTGTTTAAATTACTTTTTTGAGAAGTTGTACGGGAACGGTACGGGAGAGAGGGGAGACCTCCTGATGTATGGTACTTTTGGAAGTATGAAGGTTTGGATGGCCTTCCTGTGCATCAGTGGTAAAAACTGTGTCTTGAGTGCCCTGGTCTTTGAGACTGAAAGAATAAATCCTTAGCTTGTATACAAGGGACTAGTGTTGTTCTCAGTGTACATATATGGAGGTGCTGGGCTATACTGTTAAAGAAACAAGAGAAGTTTTTGCATGATTACTTCTAGGTAGAACAGGAATCCTGTGGAGCATAACATCATCTTCACTGTTCCAGCTGCCTGACTCAGACTGCTGATTTTCTCTTCTGCAGCTTTCACATTCTGCACATTTCTGTGACCTGTAAAACAACGTTAGTTGAAGTGGCAGAAGCTTTGATAGTCTGAACCATAAAAATCTTTTGTGTTTAATCAATTTTTGATCACTTTTAACTTTCTTGAGCAACTATTTTCTAGAATTAGTCTGGACTCTGAAGATCATAAGTTCAAGGAGTTGTAGTAGCATTTTGTCTGGAGTATTGTTTGCAAATATAGCTACTGAAAAATACTGTTATAGGTATATGATTGTTGTTGGGCTTTTTCAGAGATAAAAACATACTCTGAATAAAAGGCTGATCAAAAATGACTGGAAGTAAGTTTCTCACAGATAGAGACAATTTTTCATGTATGACATTTTTCAGGTGTTAGCTCTTAACACCTGGGAGCTTCAGTTCTCTTGTCTTAGTGGTTGTGTGGAAGCTCTTTAGCAGCTCTTCCTGCAGGTGGAGCTGCATTCCAATAGACCCGTACCATGTAAGGACAGAGCTGGAAATGTAAGAATAAATTATCCATACTATTTATTTAATTAGTTTTACTTCATTTGAAAGACATACCTGTCCGAAATGTTACTGATGATATCCGTATAGTCTTGGCCAGCCAGCTGACCTTGCAGAGGAGATTTGTCTATACTTTCTGGATCCTGCAGGTTTCAAATAAGAAAAAGCTGTGAAAAATCAGTACACAGAAATATCAAGAATATAGTTACTTTCATCAACACTCTTTCTTATTTCTGACAGAAACGTTTCCTTCACTCAAGAAGGAAAGGGAAAATAGAATAGTTTCCACTTACAGAAGAAAGTGTGTATTGCAGTATCTAGTGGGAGTACAAAACCTTATCAGCTGCATTTGTAAGTTTCTGAACAATAGAACGATACACTATAGAGACACCTCTAAATCTCAGCATGCACAACTGAACTTTGAAAAGTTTGTAATATCTTCTCTGATCTCAGAAAGAAAATGCAATCACAAGAATCATGAGTCACACTCCACCTCCCAATTTTTGGCAGCAGGAAGCACCAGTATCTGAGATGGAACTGTTCGTAATAATTTCCCTTTTTTATCTCAGACACAGTTATGTCAGTGGTAGAAGCAGGGTGCAGCTGCTCTGCTGAAGAAGCACTCAACTAACAGAGAAGGCAAGACCCTTGATGACCCTCTGTATGCAATAGAAGCAAGAGTATTGGTGGCTGTTCTTCCATCCTAGAGAATAATTACTAGGTCATACATTTAAATAGTGATGTAGGATGTCTGCTGTTAGTATGTGAAAGTAGCTTCTCAGCTGTAACACTTGATAGACAATTATTTAAATTTTAGTTCAAAGTGGTGTTTCTTCTTCTTTCACTGCTTAATATTTCAGATGCACCCAGAAAACACCCTCGCATACTACACAGTATAAACTACTGAATATCCCAGAGAGTCTTAATGGTAGCTCCTACTTATACCTTATTTTCTTGCTTTTGAGCATGTATTTTCCCATTAGAATAGGGACACTCATGGCTGCTGAATTCAGCATGAATTCAGACAATCAGTTTCTGCACCTACTGATTACGTAGATAGGAGACTGATATATTGATTTTTGTTTTCGATTTGCAAAGAAAAGGTATTTTACTACTTCATTTTTACTTTTTACTTTTTAGTATCTTGTAATTTTCAAAGTCCATATCTCTGGAGTAGATGGCAGCTATGCTCTATAAAGTAAAGCATAGTTTCTATTCATAGGAGACAGCCAAAGGCAAGCTGGAAATAATGAAGAAGAGAGAGGTTAATGGAACCAGTTCAGGAAAAACACTAAGCACATGCTTAAATTTAGGCATGTGCTGTGCTGAACTAGATACACTTAACCATGTTGCTTAAAACTAAATTTTTGCCTTAATACCTGGCTAACTCAGGGATCTGATGTGTAACCTGTAACCTTACTACTATATCTTACTTCTCTTACTGCTCTATTTTACTACTGATATTATTTCTTGGGTGTAATTTTTTGTTAGATCATAGATATGGCCTTATTTTGGTATTACATTTTACTAATCTCTTAAAGTTTAGTTCCAACACCCATTCCAACATCATACTTAAAACTTCCACAAACAAATTCCTCTTCAAGGTTTTTTCAGCTTATTCATGTCAAGGATTCTTAATTTTTTTCTTTTTCTAGTTCAATTGTATTACTTGAATCAGGGTTTGGGGTTTTTATTTGTTTTCTGGAAGATAAGAAGACCTCGATTTCTCACATTTTCTGAGGAGTTTTACAGTTTTAAACTTAGAAATAATAGATGCTGTGAAATTTAATGTGGAAGGTCTTGCAGGACTTACTAAGATTCAAAAACGTAACAATGTTTGAAGAAATGTAGATGCATTTGAATTATGAATATTAGTGGAAGACAGTTGAATAGAAATCTTTTAATGTACCTGGTTTAGAAATACTGAAAGAATGGTAAAATTAATAAATTATTCATTTCAGTATTACAGAGAATCAGAACAAGACTTGCATATGCAACCTTTCTTCCCTCCACCCTTTTAGCATATGTATTATACTTATCATATGCTCTTATCTCAGTGAAATCCTGACTCACTCAAATGTCAGCAGTTCCAGTCGTTGCAGCACACTTCCCTCACATTCAACTCTTTTTTTATTACGGTGTGGATCTTGCCCACATTGCAGCAAACCCATGTTGTAAACAAACACATGAGTACATTGCCTGATAACTTCTGAAAACTTCTCTGATTTTACCTTTTGGCACATTTGGTTGGAGCCTTCTTCCTTGAAACTGAAAACAGGCTGAGCTTGCATGCTTTCCTCACCACTTGCTGAATACCAGAAAACAAAATCAAAAT
Organism: Dasyornis broadbenti; assembly: GCA_013397935.1. Classification (NCBI taxonomy): domain Eukaryota; kingdom Metazoa; phylum Chordata; class Aves; order Passeriformes; family Dasyornithidae; genus Dasyornis; species Dasyornis broadbenti. The sequence goes on from VZRN01001324.1 coordinate 347,502, forward strand.
CAAATGCATGAAAATATACGTCCATTTCTTCTCTGCTGCTTACACCAAAAGACTTTGGCCTCAGATGGGGCACTGAGATTCAGTGTCTTGAACTGGCATGGAATCGTACTTTCATGGATGCTCTCGGAGGATTAGTACAGCACAAATGCCGTGTGTCACCACTGAAGAAGCCAGCATAACTCAGACTACCAGAAGATACACTAAAGTACAGCTCTGTATCAACAGCAGCTATAAAAACACCTGAAACAATATAAATCTGCCCTTCCTAACCCAGATCATTCCTTCACAGTGCTAAGGGGCAAATACCACAGATCAACTTTGCTGCCAGTACTTCTATGATACCATTGTGTTTTGCTGGTCCAGGGAAACAGTTTAAACTTCCCAGAAACTATGTAATTTACCCATGTCCTGGAAGAAGAAAATGGCAATGGCAGTGTCTTCTTAACTCAGAATCCTTGAAAAAAAGCCTCCAATTTGTGGCCAGAAGGAGGAATTCTATATTCTTCCCACTTAAGTTTCTCCACATTATAGGAAATGTTTCGGTTTTCAAACAAATAGAAAGTTGCGGAGTATAACTCCATAATCTATTGGTAATATTATATCCTTGCTTCCACTCCCAGCTTTAATTAGTATTTAATTTTTGAGTATTCAGTAGAGTAGAGCATAGAGAACAAAGTTCTTCCATAGAGTTAGTCACCTCTCTAAGTACTGCCCTATGCAAGATGGGTGTGCTCTCAAATGAGTAACAATAGGTCTGGGAGCAGAGGCTTCTGGATTTGAACAAGAACAAGACAGAAGAGAGGATCTGTCTGCCAGACAGAACAGGAGGCGTAGTGCTTCCAGGAGATAAGTAGGAGTGATGGGATGTGATATTTTAGCAACCGAGTCAAAAACAGGCTGTGAATCCATCAGTGAACTGTATAAAATGGGATAAAATCAGACAAACATTCATGACTTAAAAACTTAAGCTGAGTTAAAGCATCTTTGAGGGTCTTGCAGCTTTGCTCCTAGACTTAAAAATCACACTCTGGCAAACCTTCCCTGTGGTCCTATGTCTTGAGCAGTTTGGCCAGAGCCGCAGACCAGAGTGAAAAATATGTTTGTACCTACAGCTATGAAACAGGACTAACTGTAAAACTGACTTGTTTTGCTAATACCAAAGTTGAATTCAGGCAACACATAATCCCGCTTCTGTCATATGGTGAGTGGATGTAGCTGCTTACCAGGCTCTGCTTTTGTGTTTGGGGTGGCAGCTTTGTTGCTCTGGTTGCCTGAACAAGCCCAATGCAAAGCCACACTTCGGCAGACGGTGAGTTGAACAGTGCCTTGAGCCTTGCGCAGCAAATCTGTAACTGTTTGGCGTGGCAGACCTGACACAAAAGTCTCATTCACCTGAAAAATACAATGATGTGTATTTTCAGATTCCTGTAACACAAAACCTTTTTTTTAATCATATATCCTAACACTGAGCAATCTTTATATAACTTGTTTGAACTTCCTGTGTCCTCATTTTCTCCCATTTGTGGGAGAGAATTCTCATTCTCTCCCAACTTGCTTGATCCCACATCTCTATGTCTTTATATCATGATTGCCAGCAGGACACCACAAAAGTACAGTCTGAGACAGTAAGAGGGCATTCCCCCATTCTTCATCGAGAAGATGAAGGAGAGGTGGAAGTAAATGAAAAACAGAAAATCAAGCAACAATTTTTAAACTGGTGGAGGGAGAAGAAAAAACAATTTGGGGTAAAAAAAATAGATGATTTCTGTTAAAAGGTGGCAAAGTGGCTAGGATAGTAAGACTTTCAAAAGCACTAATTCCAGTGCTTTTTGTTTGTCTTGATAATACCTAACTGGCACCATGACAGGTTCTTCCAATTATCCTCCTGGTTAGCTGTTACCTGCATGCTTGGTCAGTTAACTCTGGTTTCCCTGAGCTTTCCCTGGAATCCTTGCTAGGCACAATTACAGTCCGGAGCAGGTGCAGTTTGCTGCTTGCTCTGTCATTCTGGGTCTTCCTCTGCTGGAGTGTCCAAGTACCAGCTCTGGGGAGGACCAGTCCCACAGGAGGCTGAACTCTAGGGAAGGTGTGGGGGCCCTAGAAGAACCCTCTGACCACCAGGAGCTGAGGGGCACCACCCTCTATACTTTACTGTGCAAAGCAGCATCAGATTTCCAATCTGCACCACCTTTGTATTGAACAGGAGCTCATTATAGAGTAACTAGAGAAAATGTAGGCCAAAACAATGAAGAACAAACATTACCTTAAGTAGGATGTCACCAACTTGAAGTCTCCCATCTAGATCTGCACTGCTGTCCGGGCTAATGGCTTTTATTAGGATAGCCCTGCCATTTTTTCCACCTACCAGTGCAAATCCTAGGCTTCCATTTTCTGCTTTTTCCAGCTCAATTTTAATAATGAAGTCCTACAATAGACAAGGATGCATTTTAAAGTGGACTTTATTCAGGGCTGTATTTTGTTTGCATTTTTATTACCAAAGATTCCCATTATGCTTCACAGTTCTCACTGTCTGATGTAGGTTATGGGGTATATTCTACTCTTGAATAGATCTACAGAGCTTCCAGGGATCAACGTAACACCTGCATGCATGTATCAGAATGAAAATAGTGCATACTTATTTCCATACTCCTTTTAATAATTTCCATACTCCTTTTAATAATTGCTGCTAGGTAAAATAACCCCCTAAGAGCAAAGAAATGTGTAGTTCTGTAATCCTTTCATAATATATCAAATAAATCACCTTGAGAAATAAGGCACTCATATCTCCAGCACGACATGTAGTACATAGTTCATTCTCTTATTTTTCTATAATTTAAATCTTAATCTTGCAATCCCAACATTCCCATCTCTTCTGCTTTAGCACTTCACTTGTTTTTAAAATCAGCTGCTTTTTTAGGGTCAAATACTATGTCAGAAATAGCAGCAAGCTAGAAATGTTTGTGACTTGCAGCATGACTAGTTCCAATGCCACAAATATCAGCCTTGGAAATTATTTTTGCAAGTTGAACAGATAAACCATCATGGATTAAATCATGCAGAAGAAGCAGTAATAGTGATGACATAATCAAAAGTGAGAAAATTATTCCAATTTTTTTTGCCAGTTTGGAAGTCTAATTTTAACAAGAGGCAGCCTTTTGTTGTAAACCACAATGAAGAGAAAACTAGTTAATCTATTCACAAGAAAGATCAGTCCCAATTTGGATAATTTCAATTAACGTTACTGTCCATGTGTTTGTACCAACAGAAGTTATGTTTGCACTTGTAAGAATTTTCAAGCATTGTATGCTGAGAATGGAAATAATGTTTTTCTCCCCCAGAGAACAATTCCTGTGTATTTAGGAATTCATAATTTAATAATAAATAATTTTTAAAATGCATTACTCTTGCCAAATTCAAACCATATTGGTCTATGTCAGTACTGCATAATACTCCAAAGATTTGGGGTAATTTTACTCTCTTTTCAAATTTCCATGTGAGAATTGCAGAATGAAACATATTAATCTCAGTTTTCAATGATTGTGGTGGAAAATATTTCACAATTGCACTTATTTTCCCCAGAATCCCATGATGTGACATTCTGTGTCTTTTTCCTGTGCTACTTTCTTTCTAGGCATTGAAAAAACAGCAGCAGAAGAGTCTGTCACTGGGAAGTGCTCAGTGCATTGTAGTCTGTGAATGCTGAAGCAATTCAACACTTACAGGACACTCTCCAAGTGCATTATATTCACATTTTCAAAGAGAGGAAGAAAATACATTAAATACCACTACTGAAAAAATCTCACTCCATATAGCTCACTTCACTTGATGAACCACCTCACACCTAAGAATGTCACTTACTTTACATTCTGGAGAATCAGGAGTGTTCTGTTGAGCATCACCATTTGTTTCCCCCAAATGTTTCTCTGTGAAAAAGGAACAACAATTTTTAGATAGTTGTACTGGTAAAATATTCTATAACACTCAAAATCTTTTTCAGAGACATAATAAAACAGTTTGTATTTTATATGTGAAATACAAAATAAATCCTATGGATTCTTGTGACCTAAAAACCCTGAAATGTGAACTGCACCGTGACTTTTTACCTCCCTGTGAGCAGGTTCCAAAACAGGCTTTAAAAGCTGCGTCTTACAGTGTAAGAGACACCAGATAGACAATGGGTAATGTATAAATGTTCTCTGAAACTCTGAGGGCAGCAGGGTTTTTCATGAAGAGTTTTTATGATGAGACAATGCCATTACCACCTAGAGACTTATTTTCTTTCAAAGAGAAGGCACAAAATTTTACAAATCCTAATAGAAAAATGCAAAGTTCCTTACCATATTGATGCAGCAGATGCTGTTCCTGGGAGTTCAGGTTTTCATTTGACAAAGAAATATTGGCTTTGTCTGTTTCAGCCGGTAGCCCTAAAAACATAAATGTATGTTTGTTCTGACAGGCCTCCTGCTAAAGTTCATATACTCATGGAATGTAAACTCTGTGCTTAGATTATTTAAAAAAGCATCAATATCCAATATTGATACTGTATGAAGCAGTGTGAGACTACTGCACGATTAAGTTTGCCAATTTTCACCGAGATATAAACATTTCAGTCATAAATTGCAACGATATGGCATCTCAGCCATTGCTATTTTCAAAATTGTAACAACAATCAGATATCAGACTGAGTCATTCTAGACATGTGGCAATGATCAGGCAGATGAAGGAACACTCCCACCTCTACCCACCCACCCCCAGTTTTGAGGGTTGGTTTTATCATATTTTTGTCTTCCACTAAGTACTCTTATTGATGTGTGAATTACAGAAAATAATGAATGTCCTGTAGTTTGAAAATACTACCTGTTGCAGTTGCAATTTTAGCATGTGTTCTTGTAAATAAGAGAGTCTATAAAAATGAAGGCTTGCTTTCTTATTAAAAAATTATTACAAATTTATCTATAAATCTATCAGTCATGATAGCAAATGGAACACCAAATACAAAATTACTATAGGTTTTTACAAGTGCCTGTAAAAGGGAAGAATCATAGAATGGTTTGGGTTGGAAGGGGACCCTAAAGATCTAGTTCCCATGCTCTGCCATGAGCAGGGACAAATTTCAGTAGACCAGGTTGCTCAAAGCCCTGTCCAGCCTGGACCTGTAGATTTTTGAGGATGAGGCATCCACAACTTTCCCAGGCAACCTGTTCCAGTGTCTCACTACCCTCATAGTAAAGAATTTCACCCTACTATCCAATCTGAACCTGCCCTCTTTCAGTTTTAAGCCACTCCCCCTTGTCCTATCACTTCATGCCTTTGTCAAAAGTCCTTCTCCAGTACCCCTTTAGGTACTGGAAGTTGCTGTAAGGTCTCTTTGGAGTCTTCTCTTTTCTTGTCCAGGCTGAACAGTCCCAACTCTCCCAGCCTGTCTTCATAGGAGAGGTGCTCCAGCCCTCTGACCATCTTTATGGCCTCCTCTTTAAATCACTCCAACACGTCCATGTGCTTCTTATTCTGGGGACCCCAGAGCTGGACGCAGCAATCCAGGTGGGGTCTCATGGACCTGAGGGGCAGAATCCTCTCCCTCAACCTGCTGGTCACGCTGTTTTTGGTGCAGCCAAGGATATGATTTCTGGGCTCTGATTGCACATTGCTTGGTCATGTTGAACTCCTCATGAACCAACATCCTTAAGTCCTTTCCAGGGCTGCTCTCAATCCATTCTCTGCCCAGCCTGTGTTTGTGCTTGGGATTGCTCTGACCCAGGTGCAGGGCCCTTACACATCTTGTTTTATAGGAGAGGCAGATAACTGTGCTGGTGTAGGGTTCATAACTCTGTATCAGAGGTGGATCAGGTCTGGTTACCTATTTGAAGGTGTCTTGAGAATTCTTGGAATCTGCAAAGCTCACACAAGGTTGCATAAGCAAGGTCCTACCAGGATATACATTTGCCATGCTTTAGTTCTATCACATTAACTCAGAGTACACATAATTTTATCCATTTCTCGTAGAAAACTGCTTCCATTTATAGAAACAAACACATGGCTGTGTGTGGTAAAGTAGGAAATCTGTGACTAACTTGACTTGGAATAAGTTCTTCAGGTAACCATATGCCAGTACCTAGATGAGTGTAGGCATGCGAATAATCGTGGCCCAGGGTTAATTTTTGAGGTCATCTTTGCATGATTTAAAAAAAAAAAAAACCATTGAGCTATCCAATCAGATAAATGAAACCGGGGTTAGGCCTGACTCAATGCTGCAGCCAAGTGTACGCTAGAAGGTACCACTTGCATAACTAACACCCTTTGTATGTGCTGAACTAGATGTGATACCTCTCCTTCCACCTGAGGGTGCAGGTGCAACCTGTGCTCGCTGAGACTCCTTCCACTGCTAGAGCAATTCTGGTCAGGTCTTTGTGGTGCAGATGATTATTGAAGTTTTCTATCAGTGACAGTATTAAATACCTCCCCTGATAGGAATGCTTTTATATTAACTAAGAGATTTGATGCTGCCTGCTTCTGATTTTATATAGTTTGTTGATAACAGTTTAAAAAGGTGGTATAGATGATGAAGTACTTGTTCATATTAAATAGTGGCTCAAGAAGTGCTGGAAAATGCCTTAGAGAATAGTTTCAGTCAAAACAGATGTTGAAATATGACCACATGAAATTTAATAACAAATTAAAAAATACAAACTAAATATGCAATAAATTATTTTTTTACAGAGAACTGTACATTTTATTTCTGTCTTTAAATAGCTACCAAATTTTCTTCAGACCCTTAAAATGGCTGTAACAGAAATACTGAATGCCAAGTTACAATCTGTTAATAACTTTTAAATGCAATGAATCAATACCTTATGCTTATTTTCAAAATCAGAAGCAAGTTTTGAACTAAAACCCAAAAATATTAGCCTTACTTACTATTTTCCTGCTCTATAGGAACCACTGGATTGCCATTTCTGGGGGCAGAAAAAGTGAAATATGTGAGCCATTAAGTGCTATATGCTTTATAAAGCACATATGAAAATTATTTTTAGAAAGTCAATTGTCTGAATTGTAGTTGTTCTATGATTTTGTTAATGCTGCTTTTCTAAAGAGTGTTTATCTCAGTATATAAAATATTTGACTATAGTGAAACATTTTATTCAAATGTGTTGTGGGGGGAAAAAAGCATGTTAAATCACATGGCCCAATATAGAACTGCTTTCTGGTACTTTTTGAATTCAGCTTTGGTTAGCCCCCGTATAAGGTGGGAATGCTCTTTTGAAAGTTCCTTTAACGTATTTCTGTTTGTCTCCCTAGTCTGTAAATTCTGATGATCAGGGGGTGCTGCCTACTAACTTCTTGCACAACAAGATGTATAATGAGGCAGCAGTTTCTTCTTCTGTTAGATAAGCACAAGTTAATAAAACATTGATAAAACTTTGAACTGTTAAGACAGCTATGAGAGCCATTCTGTCACATGCTCTGGTTACGTAACTTAGTTATTCACATGCTTTGGGTTAATATTTGACTGTTCCTCTGAGATCTTTGGAAGCTATTTCTGCATCAGTCCAGGACTACTGCTGGTGTGATATCAGACTGTGGAACACAATAAATCTAAAGTGCAGCCATGAACTGATGAGCAAAATCCTTTACTGCTGATTATTGTTCAGGCCTAAAAAGACTGCTTGTTCATGCTGCAGATTAAAAGCTGCATTTTTAGCACCTTTTTAAAATGTTTGGCTGTTGAAATTAACTCAGAATTTCCCATCAAAGGTAGTTTCTTGCCTGTAGTTGTGAATCTGAGATTGTATGGGGACAGTTGACACTAGTGGTGGAAATACAAAAAATTTCCCTAGAAAAGATATATGAAAATGGTGCTCAGCCTCACTGCTAAAGGCTTCACATTTGGTTTTGGATGATGAAATTTGAAGAGTTCTAATTTGTGTTGTCTAAGTCTACTTGTACTCGCTGTGTTAGTTGTAATTACAAGGACTCAAGATATCTTACGGATGTTATTTATCAGTTTGCAACATTCAGACCTTTGAGATAAGGCATTTTTGTTGTAGTTTGGCTTGTGTTGATTGTCTGACTTGTTGATGTAAAATTTAGAAACCTGCTTCAGCATTAGGATCAAGTATGCTCAGATTTACCTTGTGGCTTTGATTTGAACATTCTGGGTGGCAGCTTCACACACTCTCACTGCATCATCCAGGCTAATGCCCTCAGTCCGCAGTCCACAGATGTAAACAATCTGATCTCGTGGCTGCAAACTGCCTTCCACACTGGCAGGAGAGCCAGGCACTATCTCTAGCACATAAATACCTTGTAACTTGCTTCCAGCTCCTCCTGTCAGCTTCAAGCCTAGAATAATGCAGAGAAAGCATCTTTTGTGGCAGCATGTTTTGAATTTCACTGTCAGTGACAAAGTCTAGTGGAATAGATGTGAGTCACTGAAAGTTAGGCTGAACAAATCACTGACAATATAAATAACAGTCTTGCCCCAGTAAGGTGGGGTATATAAGCTGTTCAGAAAGAGTGAAATAGCATTAGATGTTAAAAAAAGTACAGAAAAACTTAAATGGTGGTGTCCATCTCAATGCTCCAGTGATGCCGTAGTGCTTTATTTCACCTGAAGTTCAATAGTCATTGCAACAGGACATGAGCTGCATAGCAGTAGCTCCCTCATTACCAGAACACTTAAATGCCTCGCAGTCTTCAGGGTGCCCTTGTGAATGGAGGCCTGTGACAGCTGAGGAGGTACCTACACAGTGCAGATGACATTCAAGGAATTGAAATCTCTGAACAAGCTAGTTCCTTACCTGGAAACAGGATATTGTACATGAGCAAATATGGCCATGCTGTTTCCTGAGTCTACAGTTTTATTTGTGTGCAGTACTTGCAACATGCTGCAGAAATACCAAGGTACTCACATTGTGGGGATTTTTTTTATCATTTATATTACACAATGTAGATAAAGCCTTGTGTCTGTGGTGAATCAAGGATTCAAGTGGAGATTTTTTGAATAGCAAACTGTAGTCTTAACCTGTGGCTCATCCTTCTCAAACTGTACCTTTTCTTCAATTTTTTTCTTTCCCTCCAAATAGATCTTTATGTGTCTCTGCAGGTAGTAGACATTATTATCCAACTACCCGCAACTTATGCATATCAGTAACATAAAAATATGAGATTGGAAATCTGCCAGAAACTTCAGTTAGTAGGGTGATAATGCAAAGATAATTTTTCCAACTACCTTCATTAGTCTAATAAGAGATATTAGTCTTCCCTCTTAGGCATTGTCCAAAATAAAGCTCTCATTCCTTGGTCATGGGTGATCAGAAAACGTAAAGGTGTCAAGATCAGTTTGGATCATACTGATCCAAGACAACAGTTGCTTATGATTATCATATGCTGTCATTCCTGTTCAAAATGGCAAGTACAGCATTTGCTACACACCTAGCTGTCCATCAGCACCCTTTGTGAGAGTAATTTCAGGAATCTCATCTGGCCTAACTGAGGGATGTGGGTCACTCTCAGCACGACCAACCACAAGGTGCAGATCCGGAGGAGAGCTTTGCAATAAAGTAAGGACTTCATTGCATGGTAAAGATGTGACATCAATTCCATTCACCTAAAAGACAAACCAGTAAAATCATGTCATAGATCTCATTGACCATGATTTACTTCTCCCACCACTCTGAATTTTGCATCTGAGCTTAAATTACTTTTTAATTCCTTGTTATTGCTTTCCTATGGTATTTAACAACAGTGAATGAAACAGCTAAGATTGCAGAAATACTTCTTTTTTTAACTTTTATTTTTCTGAATGCAGAGCTTTAATAAAATAGCTATTTTTTCCTTGAAATTCAAGGTATTGTTGCAAAAAACAAGGAAGAGAATTTTATGCAACAAATTGAACATGAACCAGGCTGAAAAAAGGGTTTTATCCATACATTACAAAAGACGTAACTCCTGCATCCTTATTACATTAAATCAGTTTTTGTCGTTTAATTGGGAAGGCATTTAACGTCTCACTTGTCCTGCATTGCTCCTAGATTCATGTTATTTACCTGGTCATACAATCTATTCAGTCTGAAATTTATCTAACTGAGGTCAGCAGAATTAGATTTATTATATGATTCATTTACATACCTAAATACGTGATAAACTGGGTGCTCCCAAATGAAGAATGCCAAAGCTAAATGACATTGATCTGCAAATATATGCTCATCAGTATAAACTCAAACAATTACTGTACCATAATGATTCTGTCTCCCCTTCTCAATCTTCCATCAGAAAGGGCAGGGTCATTCAAGATTTCATCAACATACAGGCAGGTGTCCATTTTGTTAAGAACTACAGAGAATCCATAACCATTGTTCTCTGACTTCGTCAAAGTCACAAAGATTTCCATTTCCTGTTAAAACAAGTACAAGGTGTGTTTGATGTAGGCTTTTCTGTTGCTTCATTAACATCTTCCATTACGTTTTATATGCAGGTAGGAATCAGATCCTTGGATGGTACACCAAGAGTATGCAAAATGTGTTCTGCCATATTCCAGAATTGTGGAGGTTCATGTTGACTGACTGACCGATTTATAGGGCCTAATAAGGCAGAGAATGCCACCAGGACCTGGGAGTTGGGCATCTGGAATCTGTAAAGAAAGGCTCGGAGCCCTCTGAGCTGCAAACATTGCAATAGCAGGGTGCAAAGATTATTGTTGTTACTGCTATTGCTGTCCCACTGAAGGAAATGCCTGGAGCTAAATTTTGTCTGCAGTGCTCTTAAATTAGTAGGAATTCAGAGCTCATTAATGTCAGTAGGAATGCAAGATGTTCAGCATTTGGCAGGACTGAGCCTTGTATTTTAAATAGTAATTAGCACAAGGATCATACTTTCTTATCAGGACATTACAGCAATATCACTGTAACAAAGTGATTTTCTGCATGGGCTTGAAACATGGCAGAAAAAACCCAAGTAGATGACTCCAATTAATTTTAGAAGCTACTAGAGAGCTTTTAGGCCTTTGTACACTGAGAATAATACTGCCGAATTTTGGAAAGTTGGAGAAATACTAAGATGTCAAGAAAAAAGAAATAGCCTTAAGGCAAATGGTTAAGAATTCTGGAGAGCTGGGCATAGTGGAAGGTCTGCTTTATTTGAAGATTGTGGATATTCAGAAAAGTAAAAAAAAAAAANATAAGAAAAAAAAGAAAAAAAAAAAAAAAAACCACAAAACAAAAAAAACTCAACAAAACAAAACCACTAAAAAATCATGTGGAAATAGCATAGAAAATGAGTTTAAATTAATGCTTAGGAATGTAACATTCTTAAAATTGTTTATTTTCCCATGTATTCTACCTGTTAGTAATTTGGTGTCTATCACATACCTGAATGCAGTCTTCATTTTCTTCTTTCTCTTCCTCTGGTTCCTCCAAGTCTTCCCATTCATTGTCACTGTCATGTGTCTCTCTAACAGGCAAGGATGATGATGAGGGACCACAAACACGTGGTTGTGGTGTCGCAGTGGTTGCAGAGACTGCCTCGGAGCTTCCTCCTCGTGAAAGTGAGGTCACAGACATTGAGCTGATAGTGAGATACTCTTCATCAATAGGGGTTAGAGAGAGAGTTTCAGGCATACATTTTGTGTTCGTTAGGTCATCATGACTCTTATTAAATACGCGGCTGGAAAATAAAAAGATGGCAGTGCTGGGGTTTTCCTCCATATGCTTTATTAGATGGCCACTGAAAGGTCTACTGTTTATGCATTACATTATTTTCATTTTAACTGAAATACTAGTTATGGTATTGAATTGTGGTCTAAACCCTCCAAAGGTAGTATAAAAACAAGTAATCAGTATTTTGCAAAGCTACTTCAAAGATTGAAAAGTTTTCATAATTTACCTTTGCAAAATCTTGCACTCTTTTAATTTTTTAAGGCATTACTTAGTTCTTTGGTTGCTTCTCAAAAAGAATAATTGGACAATGCCCAGACCATTAATTATTTCATCTTCCATAAACAAATTCATTAACTTTTCTGTAAGTGGTATGCACATTAAAATAATACTATAATTTTTATATTAGCATTTGTCTTGAAAAAGGAATGCCAGCCATATTTCTGGCTTCTTTTCCTTGGTCACTGGGCACAAACCAAAACCATGAAATATGAAGTGGTTCCTGTCTCTTCATGAAAAGTAGAAGTCCTTACTCCTTTTTGTAAGCTTGCCTTTATTCTTATGCTTGCCTTGAAGCATACGAGTTGTCCAAAAGAAATCAATGGACTTATTAAATTAATTGAATTAAAATTATTATTGATTCTATTCCACTATATTGCAGACAAAGTATTCAGCACTTTTGATGTTCAAGCCCAAACTGTAATCATACATGCTGTGTTTAATAGTTTTGGATGTTGTCCTTAATGAACCCTAGTAGACAACTGTGGCATTGTCTCCCAAAAATTTACCATTAAAGCTCAGAAAAATGCTTGAAACACTTCTTTTTTAAAGTATATTTTCTTTGTATCAATCCTCATTGAAATATTGCTAAACCTCATTCCTCTTAAAAACACTTAAAATGGCATGTTCTTATCTAAGTCAGCCAGGATTTTTTGCTCTTTGAGAGAAGTGAACTGTCCATCATCTCCCAGCAAACACAGACAGCTAAAATGAAAACAAATTGCACATCTTGTATGAAATCACAAAAGATCTCCATAAAATCCATATCAGAAAATTTATACATTTGCATGAATGTTTTGAGCAACCTGAAGAAGTTTCTTCATTCATCAAAAGGAAGTTCTTTATCAACGCCTATTTCCTTCTGGCGATTTTGTGTGTTTTTAGCTGGAAGGATCATTAATTTGAGATTATGTTTAAAATATTGTTTAAAATGCATGCCATCTTAAACTTCTCTGTCTGCCTTCTGAAAATGCAAAAGCTAAATGCTACTGAAAATGTATCAAACAAAAACATTTATTTCAGAACATCCTTCTTGGGAAGAATCCAATACTTTTCTTGGAATTGGTATTTTCCCACAATAAACTTAGTTTTGTTGAATCTGTATTATCTCTTGGCAAATACATTTGCTGCAGACATATTTCTGCTGGTTTTACTCTCAGAAGCAGAGAAGAAGATAATTAAGCAGGAGCTCCATTCATTGAGTGAAGCTTCTCCACTCAACAAAGAGAAGCTAAAATTATGAATTGCCATTACGGTCCTACTTGACGTGCAGTGTCAGGTAGTGCTGTCACTCCCCAGGGATGGGAATGTCTGTCTGGAGCTGGGCTTGATGAGTGTCAAAAGTAACAAAAGAATTTCAAGTGACTGCAAGGAGAAATAGAAATTCGTTTCTCAATAAAATTACTAAAGCTGTAAGTTAAAGGCTCCTACGAGACTTTTAATTTGTCTTTGCACCGATCCTTTCTATTCTGATAATTTTTTTTTTCTACTGGGACAGATGATGAAAATGGAATGGATTGTCTTCTGTGTGCCAGTGTCTGATAGATCCAAAAGAGTGTAAAAGGAGACTGAGTCCATTTGCACTATATTTTATTATAATTCCTCTGGTTCAGGGGTTCTATTGCCTTCTGGAGACCAGAAAACAGAAAATAACCTTTTTTTTTCCTGCTTGATTTGTCTTCTGAAGTTTTTTTATTTCCTATGAAAAAAATTTGAAATATAAAGATCATACAGTAAGAAAAATTTTGGTGCCTATTTAAGTCAACTCTGACAAAATTGAAAGTAAAAGATCACATTATCAATCAAAAAGTATTTGTTTCCTGTTTAATTGAACAGGAGTCTTTCCACTGATTTCAAATGGCAGCCAGCTTCATCTGTACAGCATAAATGATTACAGTGGTGCAGATGTAAATATCTTGCAATGCAGACTTATGCAAAATTCTAATAAGATGAGAGTAAATAGGGAAAGCACATTAGGAGAGTCAGAATAAGATGATAAAACAAAATCTTCAGTAATCAGGAGTGATTAGAAGTAGAGAACCTTATAGTTAAACCTAAGCAATTCACTTCCAAAATTTTAAGAGTTGAAGGAACCACTGAAGACCGGATTTCAGTATTCCCTACCTTTTGGCCTGTCCAAATTCACATGGCGAGTAGCAGTTCTGCTTCACTTCTTCCTCTAGGGAGTGGAAGACTTCAGACCTAGAAGCTTCTTGATGAATTTTCCAAAGATGCTTATAGAAACTCTCTCTGGAAGTTGGGAGTTTCTGTATCGGTTTCTCTTCAAACTCAGCTTCCTGCTCTTCGTAAGCTGAGCTGTCATCCTCAGGAGGCTCGCTGAAATCTTCTGCTGCTGGAGAATCGAGGCAGTCTTCGACGTCTGGAGAGGTGCTACCTCCATCACTGGTAGATTGATCCATACTGTTTGCTACCTCTGTCCTGCCTGGCATTTCTGCCACAAAGTCCTTAATTGGAGACGGTGCTGGAGTCTATCAAAATAACAGAAAGGTTAGTGTAACTCCTTTTTAATCTCCCATTTTTTTTTCCTTGAAAAGCAAAATATTTTGAAAAGGCAATATTAGTAAGCTTTTTAATGGGAAAATATCAAATGGTAGCTGGAAGGGAGGAGAAAAAATAGGAGGAGGTACTGTCTTACCAAATAACTCTTTTTTCTTTATGCTTATTTTTCATGTTCTACAAGAGTTCCAGTCAAACCTACTACACCAGATCACTATTACCAATGAACTATTTCCTACAGGTTCTTTTTTATTTATCTTTGTTCTTATCATGCCTCAGTGTTGTGTCTATATTCTCTTCATTCCACAGAAGTAGCTTACAAGACTTGACTCCCATGCAACTGACCATAGAAATCAGCCAAGGGCACACTGCAGAAGAGCAGCAGGAGTCAGTTTATTATCTGGAGATGCTTCTGGCAATCATTTCTGTCTGCCCGTGGGTGGCTATAAATCCTAGTGCCATGGGAACCATGAGTGGGCCATTCTGAATGGAGCAAGAGTAGTGCAAATGCATATTCATTATAAGAGTACTTGTTATTGTCTATGAATTATGTTCAAGAAGCAGGAGTAATAATGCTAGCACATCTAATGGCAATGTTTTAGTCTCTGCTGTGTCTATGGTTTTTTTTTGTTTGCTTGGATTTTGTTCTTCCCCTTGCAGATTCTGCTAACTATCAATAAGAACCTGAATAACCAGTTGAAACCATTATTTCATTTCTTTAACTTCATTAAGAGCTAGTCTGGATAGGAAAAGTTCTTTATTTTCTTCTCACTCTGTGGAGTTGTGATAGGTGTATTTGACAGTACCTGCAGTTTCTGGCTGAGGATCTGGTAGAACATGTTTAGAAGCACCCCTGGAAGACCTGGTTGGGTATGTGCTGTTTTACTCCAATGACAGCACAGAAACTCAGAAGTTGTTGGACTGGGATAAGTATGTTTCACATCTGCCAGATTTGTATTATTTTGATTGCTAAGGAAATATCAGTTGAACTCTACAGGTTGAGTTGAAACCAGGAAGGGGAAGAAATTGAACAGAGGGCCTTGGAGAAGAGGGAAGGTTGCCTTGTTCAAGACTGGACAGAAAATGTAGTAGTGTATTTCCATATTTCCAGGTTTACAGAAGCAAGTTTCTGTCGGAAGCTTTGCCTTACCAGAGCAATTTGCTCTATTTCTGGAAGAGCACCTTTTGGTGGTCTGCAAAGTAGCAGTGTAACTTCTCGAGGAGCTCCTCTCAACAAATGCAGGACATCCTAAGCAGAAAGAAGGAATATTATATTTCTGATGGAACACAGTCAATACTACATGCCATTTTAACTACTGAGACAGAGAAAATTTTTATTGTGAGTGCTATATTTCTGGTATTTGTACCACTCAGCAGTGTCTGAGGGTCAATATTCACTACAGAAGGATTATTGTATAAGGGGACCATAGTTCATATGTGAACATGTATCTAAGGTGAAGTCAATTCTGTTTGCAAACTTCTTTTTCACCAACTGACACATAGGTGTAAATTAATTAATTTTCTTTTCTTGAAGAAAACAGAATTTTCAGGCAAATTAATTTAAACCACATGTGGCAGTAACACATCTTTGGTCAATTATTTCAGTATAGCTCCCCAAACTGCCACATTCCAGTGAAAAAAATAAATCCACATGTAGGCCATTTTTACCATTTAATTTCTTCATGTGAGTATAGAATTTCTCATTTGCGGTTAAAAAGTTACACAGGAATTACCACTCCTGGTAGAAATTTTAATCTGGGGCATTATATTTAGCATGACATTACGAAGCACAAATGACCACAGGGGGAAAATGGTTCCAATTATGCATAACAGCAACAAAGATTCCAACTAATTAACAACTGATGCGCATCTAACCATAGAATTCACACATTAGTGGTAGAAACTTATACATTAAATTGCAAAAGAAATTATCTGTCAGAATTCATTTAGGAAGGAAATTCTAATAGGAGTTCTAGGGAAGAATCCTACATAGAAATCAGATTAATTATATGCAAATCCTGCCTCCCTCTGGTGATGATTAAGTTTAAATGCAGTTTTGTCCCATTGTCTTTATTAACCTGTTGCCTATACAAAGCCCCAGTAGTAAAACTTCCTACTACCTGATACAGGAGCCCTTGGAGAGGTTTCCCATTCACAGCTAAAATGACATCTCCAACTTCAATTTGTCCATTCTCTTCAGCTGGCTGCCCTGGAAATAGTCTTTTGATCCTGACAATGGCTCCTCCAAGGTGTTCGCAAGCATCTCTTTCCATCTGCAGAACACTGAATCCAAGGCCTCCAGAATTCTTGGTTAATTTCACTTCAAATGTATTATCTGCTCAAAGCAGAGATTGGGAAAAAAGTAGGAATCATGGTATATGTACCCCCTAAAGAGCTGATATAAAGTATACTCTCAAAAGACTTTTCTCCTGTGTGCTGCAGAGGTAGATCTACTGATGCTAATGTCAAGAGAACATTTAGGTGTTCCTTTATCTTATCTAAGTCATTGAAATCTCACAGGCAGAATAGGGAGAACTGGAATCTATTATACCATGTGTTCACAGTCTGGTACAAGCCAATAAAGGAAAAAGCTTTTTGTACCAACATAAAGAGATTGACATCCTATCTTTTTCTGATTTTATTCTGTAATTGTTGCATAGATTTTACTGTCGTGTAGCTGCCAGGTGTTAGTTTAGGTCCTGTATTAACCAGCATAAGCTAGAATTGGAGCTACTGCTCAGTCCAGTTCAGAATGAGAGATCAGGCCTTTCCCAAACACCATGCTTGTAGCTGAATTCCAATGTAGAGGAGTAACTGCCCCATAGAAAAGTATGGATCAGACTTAGTGTTTATGAGACAACTTCCAGTAAAAGATACAGCATTCATTTGTTGGCTAAATTCTGTGTAAGTGATCTCTAAATCTTCTGCTTTTAAGAAATTAAGTGATGGCAGTCTCCAGTTACTCCAGCTTCATCACTGTCACAGCCTCAGCAGTTGTGCGGGTGAGGCTCTCTCTGGGTAACAGCCTGGCCACATCCACACATCTGCTTCCTGCCCTAGAGTGCTGTGGAGTACAGACAGGGATGCCCCCTTGCCAGCCCCATCTCAAAAGACTGAGATACAGTATTTATGCCTAGGATAAATTCAGCTATAGCTAGCCGCTATAACTCTACGTACATCAGAAGTATTTTGTTCACAACTGATTTTTGATAATGTCATTAATATTGAATATTATCATTTTATTCAGTATACAGTTTTCCTTCCAACCCACAGAAATTTCATAGAATTATTTTCATTCATTCCTTTCTTGCACATTGTAAGAAGACACCCTGAGTTCCTTCTTTAACACATACCATCTGTCAAAAAGCAGCAGTCCTTGGTACCATCTGTGAGGGATGTTGCCACAGAAACAACTGCACATTGGTCCTCCTTTCTGTCATTAGCAGTCAGACATGGCTCTGCGAATTGGTAGTTTCCCCTTTCTAGAACCAGGTTGGCGATCTAAAACAGCGATGAACAGGTTCCAGTTACAGAGTACACTGTGAGCTCTAAGTCTTTACTTTTCTGTGTAGAGGAATGGGGTTGGAGTGGAGCAGGCGTGGTTCTTTAGGCCGAGCTTGGCTACTGTGCTTCATACTAAGTCTAGTTTAGTCTGCTGGGTATCTTATTGACCTCTGTTGTTGTACAAACCTGGCCAGATTTCTTAAGGTGTTCCACAGCCTGTTTGTGGGTGATGCCACAGAGGCTGATGCCATCTACTTCCAGCAGACGGTCACCTGAGGTAAAAAAAGAAACAAAGAATATCAAGTTGCTTTGATGTTCGGGTTCAGAAGGTGTAAACCTATATTATGTTTCACAGTTGTAAGACCTCCAATCCCAAATGTTTCATTGTCCACACTAACATTGAGTTCTGCAGCCCAGGGTTTTATTGCCAGACATGTTACCTATCTTTATTTGTCCATCCTTATCTGCTGGTCCCCTGGGAATAATTGACTTCACATATATCCCACCATGACGCACACTGGTGTTAATTCCACCCTGCAAAACACGCCCACAGATTAGAGTCTTCATATGTTCTTCCTGCGGTAAAACTCAAAGCAACTTACACATGCATTTCAAAGTAACTGTTTCAGAAATTGTTTTTTTCTTTAAATATTAGAAAAAAGGGAAAGACGATATTACTCCAAAACCCCATCTAGTTGTAATATGTTTCCATAGGGAGTAATCCTTTTTTATTTTCTCAGGAAAATGTAATGTATTTCTATGTGACTATATAAAAATATTTACTAAATGTTCATAAATTTTTCCCTATGCTCACATAAAATGGTCTTGCATCTTTCAATTATTCTCTAGCCCAGCTTCTAAGCTATGCAATATCCATTCTGCATCTATTAATCTTTCAGACAATATATAAAGCATGGACCTGAATTGGGTGCTCAGAGAAATTCCAGATTAACCTAAGAATCATATACTGTCCATCTACATTGCCTGGCCAAATTCAGATTAAAAAAAACAGCCTATAATTTTTTCTGCAGGCAATGAAATGCTTCCCATTCCATTTCAGCAAAGACTGTAAAGACATCTCAGCCTGGAGGGGTAAATTCAACTTGGATAGCTAGGACAAGGAATTATTGTTCAAATGTGGCAGACAGTTTTCACTGCTGCCTTCTCTAGTTCTCCCTGACCAAACTCCACTTTCAGTGCTAGATCCTGTTCTCAAATTAAGTAAGAACAAAAAGGGTTTGTATTGCCACATGCTTTATGCCAGGACACTTTCTTCACAGATTGTGTGGGTAAGAACCAGGGAATGAGCAAAGACAGTACTTCATGCATTCTATGTCAATCAATTGCACACTTAGGTTTAAAATGTGCCATGCTAAGACTTTCTGTTATCAGCCTATCTTCTGTCTTTGTTCTCAGTCATGTAACAATTTGAGACACAATGAAAGATTAACAGTAACACTTGCAGTCACGCTGATTCCAAAAGTCCCATCTTCTTTAACGAGCTCCACTGTATAGATTTCCTTTGAGTTGGTTTCTGATGAAGATGGTAAGTGGGAAGAATCAGCTGCCTGTCTCAAAAATAAAAACATTAATGAGATTACAGCATCTCAGTTTTTAAAAAAAGGAGAAAAGAAATTTTAAAAAGGAAGAGAAGATTTCCAGAAGATATAAAGGGTTTGATCCTGCTGCCACTGTAAACCTGGAGTGGTATCATTTATATCCCTGATATTATTTGAAGCTTATGCTAATGCTACTCAAAATGTGATTTGTCTATATACACATGAGCTGAGTATATATAGAGAGGATGTCTAAAAGTAGGAAATTAGACATGAAATGTTCTGTGACTGGTTTGAAAATTTAAAAGATTGCAAGAAAATAATCAAAATTTTGTCCCTCTACTGGAAAAGGAAGGAGAATTTTAAAAATATTTTGTAGAACAGTTTCCCCATTTATTCACATATTCCAGACATGTCTATAATTTTGACATTTTCAATGTAATTTATTCCAAGGTTTTCTTTCTCCTTTCCTTCACAGTAGCTTTCCCTTCTACATACAGCTGTTATTTTGTTATTTGTTATATGATGGGTGTAATATTACTGAGCAACATCAAAATCTCAGTTACCTCTACATCCAGGCTATCAGCTGAAGGAACTGGGATCCTAGGGCCCAATTTTGGTGCTAAATTCCAGGAAAGAGTCTTCTCAAGTTCATCTATATTTGTGTCATGTTCTTTGGGGAAAGCTGTATGGCAATCCTGAATTTTTTTTCTCCCACTGTCTACACAAGAGATCTCAGATCCACTAGTGCTGTTTCCTCTTGATAGATTCTTTTCTTCATTTAATCCTTCGTCGTACAGGTCTGTTAAGCCATACCAAAATAAGATATTGTTTAATGCAAATAGCAAGTAAACTTAAAGAAAAATATTGTTATAACTCAGCATGAGAGGACAAAATAACTTCCTATTTCAACTGACTGTGAGATCAGATCTATAAAATGAGTTAGGCACTGTAAAATGGAGCACTGCTATTATAAGTGTTCAGAACTATGTTTGCTTCATCACTGCCGAGGACTATGACTCTCTATCAGAGAAAGAAATGCCAAAATTCCTTTAGTGTTCAGCAGTGCAGCCCATAGTAGGTTTTTCACACTGATGTAGCAGAGACATCACATGATACCTGCTAGAAGTCAACTATTTTAGTGTATGGTTGTTCTAACTGGCACTCAGTAGCAGGAATGTAGTACTACATCGCAGTGCCTAAGAAATATGAGTGTCCTGTGTTAACTGTTAGTGTCCCATAGCCAGCAGAGGCATTTGCCTTTATACCTTTGGGTTGAGAGATGATGAGCTCCACTTCGTCGGGAGAGTTCTGTATGATTTTAACTGCAGTATTAAATGAAACACCCTCAAGGCTAATATTATTCACAGATATGAGCCGTC
>VZRN01001324.1:368421-414871 GCA_013397935.1 Dasyornis broadbenti
GATAAAAATAAGACAGAGCACATCTAAATAAGGAAATAAATCCAGAGAAGCTGACTTTAAACTATGCAAATATTTTAATTCTAATTAAAAACTAAGGAAAATTACCTGGTTTGATATTTCCAGCTCGGTCTGCAGGTCCCCCAGGGATAATTGAAGCAATAAAGATACCAAGGTCTAATTTTCCCACATTTTCTCCTCCAATAATTACAAAACCTGCAAAAATGAGATAGCATGAGAAGGCAGACACTGGCAGTATTAGAAAATATGAACCTTAGGAGCACAAAAAGCTCTTACTCCAATGGCATAAGTTTTGTACTTGATCTGAAGAATGGGGAGCTTTGATTTACAAGGTATCAAGGTCTTGAGTCTGGGAGAGCTTTAAACTTACATTATAATTAAAGTGTGCAGGTGACTTTGGTCACTGTTTAGATATAATTTCTCAATAACAATGCTTTCCTGGCTTGCTACTTTTAAAGACTTTAACTACTTTCTTGCAAGAGTAATGAACTATGTGGACCTGCAGCATTTAACACCTGCAGGAGGGAATTGGTATAAAAGCTCACTAGATAAATTTGAACATCATTCTACATCATGCAACCAGGAACCAGGAACCCTGAGACGGGCCATGTAAACTTAGATCTAAGACATCTAAGAAAATTAAATCTACTGTTAAGTAGTTCAATTTCACTATCCTAACTCTGACTATTGCTGAATATATTTTTCTCACTGTTATAATTGTTGGGTTTGGGATTAGGATGTTACAGACAGACCTGCACCACTTATAAATTTGATTTTTAATTGTATTAGTGGTCATCTGTGAAACCTGATAGTCCTCTGAACTTATCCACAAGAACTGGATGCAGTGTGGTTATGGTATTAGATTACAAAAATACTAACCAAATAACAGTCCAAAAGTCGAGAAACATTCATGTTAAATTTGTGAAAACATTTTGCACCTCCACAGGCCTGTAAGGCCTAAGATAAATAAAATCAGTACATGTGTATTTCAGATACAAAACTAAAACCATGCTCCTTTCATTCTACTCTTAGCACTTGGTTCCCTTGGTCTCTGTGGCCTTAGTTAATCCTCTGGAAACATAATGGTCTCAATTTATGTGCTTAGTCCTTCTCAGTCCTCCAAATTCTGAGTCCTTCACAAAGATTGGTACTCTTACTCTATAAGAAGAATAGATAGAGTGAAAGCACAATCTTGCCCAGCCTGAGTCAGCAAGTATCAGTGTTAGCACCAGGATCTGACAGTCCCAGTAACATACATAACATTTATGTTCCTTACTCACCAAATCCATTCTTAGGGTCACGTTTTAGGCTGACACAAATGATTTCTCTTTCTAGACCACTTAGCAAAACTTCCTTTTGGATGGCTGGTGATCCAGGTGCTGCAGAAACAAAACAGCTAGAATAAATGTAGATTAATGCAGGGAGACCATTGATTCATGTATCATGCAAAACTGGTGCTTCAAAAGTTAATATATATTTTGTCCTTGATTTCAACATTACTGTTACTTTTGAATCAATAGAATTCCAGAAGGAAGCTCAAATAAGTGTTCAGAAGGTTTCACTCTAAAAAAATCTATGTATAGAGCTGTGACAGCTCTTTCTACAGTGTTCCTTTCTGGGTGACTATGCATTTTTCTGCATAGTTTTTATAAAGATCAGAATATTTTAAAAGGCAGCCATGTAGTGGCCATTGAACATGAGGGTGATTTGGACACAAAATCTCCTATGGGCTCCAGCCTTAGGCTGTGTGGGCCCTTTTGGGTCCAAAGGTGCAATCCAACCAACACTGATTGCAATGGTGACTTCCATAGTGTTAACACTACTTAACATGGTGCAATTGCCACAGTGTGTTTAAAGTACTGTTCTAATTTTTAAATGGACTAACCAAATAATCCTAGCTTCATATGCCATAGATTGCAAATAAGCATAGCTTATTCCATAGATTGGCTCCCCATGTGCATGCAGTCTGGCTTCTGATAGCAAATTAGATATCCAGTCCTTATTCCAGGCAGTGTCATGCAAGTGCAAGAGCCTTTGCTGTCTCATGCATTATTTATTGAGTTGTAGATCTCAGTTGCAAAGCAAACAATGACTTCTGAGCACAGGGATATTACTCTGTGCAAGAGTCTCTGAGTGTACTGAACTACAGCTCTGTAGAGCATTAGGCACCATTATAGTTTCATTTCATGATGAAGTCCCTTACCACTGAACCTGATGCAAGCAGGAGTTAAGGGGAAGAAAACAGCTTGTCTTGCTAAACTCTGGATTAATTTCCAGGACTAGAAGTCCAAAAGGATAGTCTTTAATCTGTAAGTAGAATATATCTTGGTCTCCTATTGAAACAATAAATATGGAAGGGTACTGTCTTTATTGTACTCACCACTGATTGTGTTCTGAGTTGAATGGATAGACAGGAAGTCATAGCTCCTTTGCTTTCCATTCAAGTTGATGTGCATTTCTGACTGGGATAGCCCTGACAGAGATCTGCATGGTAGGAAAGGAGGACTGTGTTACAATTCAAAATCAGCAATGGTATTTAGCACTCTTCTTGTCATTAGTCTGTCAGAGCCAAGCTGGGAATGCACAGGTTTATAGCCTTTCAATCAGTATTCTGATTTCTGGGGCATGTTTCATTTCAGGGGAGAGGTAGTTTATCCTTGCCAGCATTTGCTTCCAAATAACAGCTGCTATTATACCTCTTGTATCATGACTTATTTCCCCCTGTGTTTTGCTCTGAGCTGACTGCAGGCATGAGGAAAACACAACATAGCTCCACCATAATTCATACAGCCCTGCTATCCATTTAGACAAAACCATGTCTGAAAATTTTCCTGGTAGTTCATGTTCTTCTTGGCTCTCTTCTAACCCTTAGTATTCTAAAAGGCACTAGAATTCATCAAAGGCCTACCAGTTTTCCTGGTAGTTCATGCTCCTCTTGGCTCTATTCAACTCTTAGTATTGTAAAAGGTGCTAGAATTCATCAAAGGCCTTGAGACTGTGCAGCTATAGTGACCACTTACACAGGTGAATGTACCCAAACAAAGAGGGAGAAGTTCTTGTACTGTTCCCTATGATTTACACCTTTGGACATGGAGGAATCAACTAGGCATTGATCCTTCCATTCCTGATCAAAACCGGCTTCTGCTGGTTTTTTATTTCACATACTGTAATTTCCAGAGAAGATACACAGACATTAAAGATTTTACATTTATTCTCCCCCATTTTTATACTTCCCCATAACCCAATTTGCAGTTTCTTCCTGAGTCTGGTACAAATTTTAATGTCACTCTTTTTCAAGTTCATCTCTGTTAGTCTATTAACTTCCTGCCTGCATTAGCACTGCTGCTGGCACCATGGAGCCCCAGACCTTTTGGTGTAAACACAATAACAACTTTAACAAAAAAAAAAAAATTATGACTGAGTTATGATTTACACACATTTAGAGAAAAATACAAACCTACCTGCCAAGATTGCTTTTGTCTCTAGTCCTGTTGTTGGTTTCCACACTGAGGTTATCACAAGATTTGCTCATCATCCCAGAAGAAAGGTTTTCCAGGTTTGCTCCATAGAGTAGATTCTCTGAGCGAGATAATCTCTGAATAAGGGCAAGGTGTTCACGCTGAGCTGCATATGCAGAATTTGATTTGTCTATTTCCACAAATTTACTGTCCTCTGAATAAGAAGCGAGAGAGGGGAAGAAGCAAGAAAAATGCACTGATATTATCACATCTTTTTAAGTTCGAAGGAACTTTAAATTAAACTTTTTGAATATGCCAGAAAAAAAAGATTGACATTACAGATATATCTGTTCTTGTATCCTTGAGGATACCTAGGCCTTGGGATGAATAGAAGGAGTTTTCTTTCATAGGAAGTATATGCTGCATTTAGATTTCATTTCTATTAATTATACTACAAATTCACTGTCCATAGATAGATGAAATGTACAATCCTATGTAATTTAAACCTGAATATCTCTGTACAGTGTATTTTGTAAATGACTGGTGTATGAAAAGCATCTGTCTTTCAGAGTCTGAATTATCCAGGGTGGCAGTTTCTCACCCTTCACAGGCCTTTCACTCCAGTATTTGTATATTTGAGAAGACAGGAGCTCTAGTAACACATGCTCTCCAAAGTTCAGAGAGACACCAAGGAACTGAGTGATTAGCTCAAGTGAAGTTGAGTGGGGACCATCTTGCTGCAACACTTACTATCCAGTTTTCTACCTTTCCGTGAAATCTACTACTTGTTTAGTGACACCTGGGCTCTGCTATATACAAATCTGTCCTCTCAAAAGATTTTATTTTTCTGAAACAAGATGGTTCTGAAGGAAGCATTTAGATTCTCAGTGGGTGGACTACAGAGGAGACTTTGAGGATGGAGAAACAGCAGGCAATTGGAGACACATTGGGGAGTAAAACAAAAACTCTACTTGATACAGGCTAACATAAATATAAGCTTTAGTTCTGGTTGTACATGACAGCTAAACTCCCATGTGTTTTCCTAATAAATAGTAGCCTGAATACAACTTTTTAGAGCACTACTCTGCAGCACTAAATATAGGTTCACTCTTTCCTCACTGGCTTTGATCAGAGGCATTTCTTAGGGCATCAGAAAGCTTAACTGTCCAGAGTGTTAGCGCAGCCTGTGAGTTGCCATGGTGATTCAGAAGTATAGAGTTGCTATCAAGTTTTGAAGTGGTGGTGACTGATACATCTGAACAGTGCAGCAGAAGCAGAAGCATGCAGAAAGAGCCTCATAATCCCTTACAGCCTCACTGTGGTGGCAAAGGCAGCATTTTGAACTACTGTCTGTCATTGCCTTACTAAGCTTTTTTCTGGGACAGCAAGCACATGCTGAACCCCAGAACCTGCGGGCTCATGGGTTGTGTAAATCTGGCTTGTTTCAGTGATTTGGTGTACTTCTAATCAGCACTTGGGTTATAATTTTATTAGTTCTCCATATTTTTATTCTGCTATATATGGAATGTAATAATTTTTATTAAGATAAATTACCACAAGCAAATGTGACACAGGGAACTTTCAGATGCACTATTGGCACTCATTTGAATGCAATAAAGCACAGTCCCACTAAATTATGTTAGAATCTACAGATGTCAAGCAACAAAAGGTGCCTTGAACTTAAATGCCATCCTGGGGCTTTTCTGCATGATAACAAATTCGTGCAAGTGGAATTTCACCTTCCATGAAATAATTTCCATGGTAAGGAGGCAATAGATCAATCATCCTGTTATCTGCCATGGTAGTATTTGCCAATACTTTCACAGTTTTACTACAGAAGGGAGCATCCCAGCAGATATGCCATGACACTTTATTCTCCTGCAATGACTCACCAGGTCAAACAATCAGGGGTTGTAAATGATCATGGTTTTGTTCAAGGCAGTAGATGAGTTAGTGAAAACTCATGTTGCTCCACTGAAGCCAAGAGTGATGACAGTTATCAGCTTAGGCTCTTATTTCTTTTGTGCCTCAGTTTCCCCATCATAAGCCTCACCTATCTTTACAGAACATGCTGAAAACTGTGAGTGAGATGTGTTATGTACCTGCCCTGGGTTGAGCAGAATCTTGTCTTAGAAACTGTGGAAAGTCTGAAGCCTGAGGAAGTGCTAGTCATATCTTCCACAGGCATGGCACAATCTAAGATAAGAGCTGCTAGCAGCCATATAGTTGAGTGGGTATGACTCATGTGCCTTTAGTTTAGTGGTTTTGTCCTGGGAATGAACCATTGGGTTGCATCGCTGTTTTATGCAACGATAACTAAATTCAGCTCCAGCATGTCTGAGCACAATTATAGTTTTAATTTGTGTGGAATATTTTTCAGGTTACATTTGGGGTAGGTCTGATATATTTCTTTAGAATTCTCTGCAGCAGAATTCTCCTGAAGTGAAGTGAAATCATGCTTATTTCTTTTTAAAATCTGAGTTTAGCTACATATTTGTTATCATCAGAGAACCCCTATTCACCCTCTGCACATGCCCACTCACATGCACGTTCCAATTGAGACTTAATTAGACAAACTAGACTCTTCTAACTTTCAGTGTAGTAAGAGAGATTATTTTCTGACTGAAACAGAATGAAACTGAGGTGGGAGGTTCTAATTCTCAGCTTTGGTGAATATACCCTACCTAAAACATAACCTTGTCCTATGGCAGCAGTAACAAAAGTATATTTATACCTCACCTGATGAAATTTGCCGAAGTTGCCTAGAATTCATCTGTGCATTGAATTTGTGCTGGGCAGAGCAGAGATCCAGTAGGTATTTACATGTCTTCGCTGTATCAGTAACGAAGGTGTGTTTCTTGCCACTGAAGCTGCTTTCAATCATGAATTTTTTTCTCTGAAGAGGGAAAAAAATGCATAGCTTGCTTCATATATCAGTCACTACATTGAAGCACTGACAGTCCATTTATATAATCATGTTGGTTTGTTCAGTTGTATTTATGCCTGACTGCATCCCTTTTGGGTGCAGTAAATGCCCATTGTAAATTCAGTACTTGTAAGCAAAGTGTCTGTTATTGGGATCATAACTCTTCTATGTCAGAAGTCAAGAACCTTAGGACATTGAAGGCATTGAGAGCAGGTTGCTAAAACTGCAAAATTTGGCCCTACAGGTCTTAGAATTAGTAAGCAAATTTAATGTGAAAAGGAACATATCTTCAAGGTGCAGAAGGACCATTTTTGGAGAGCAAACAAGCTGGGAAATGTGTGATGGAGTTTGACACCTCGACTGTACAATAGTTCATTGATATACCTCTAATGTCAAAATCCCATTTAGAAAGGGGTCATAATCTTGTCACCAACAATAATTTGTTACCAGACATCAATATACTAAGAGATGAGGACAGGAATAATGGGATGTGGAAAGCAGAAAACATGATCCCATGACCTGATGTAGGCAGAAAAACAGAAAAAAAGAGCAGTAATGACAAGAGAGGAATGAATATGGAATATGCCACAGAGAGGTTTCTCATAGTCTCTGTAATAGCCAGCACCAGATTATTCAGTTTTATAGTAATTCGACTTCAGCCTTGGCATAAAAACTGCAGAACTATACCTCACAAAGAACACAGTATCTTCATATCCACATCCAGATCCAGCTTTGATTTTAAACTGTTTTCAAAAAGGACTTGCCCACATAGAGTGACTCTAATTCTAGATCTGAATGCAATAAATTTATCAAAGTGACAGGAAGAAGGGCAGTAAATAGTAGAGTAGAGATAAGATTCAGTTAGTTCCAACTTACATGAGCTGAAATTCTCTCTGTTTCACGCCACTGGAATCTTAAACTGGCAATTCTTGTGTGATTTTTGTTCTCATAGACAATAATGCCTTTGGCACAGATTCCCAGGATGATGTCCCCTTCTGTCCCTTTCTTATCCTGGGACACGCGATAGAATAACACTCCATATTCAGGAAGTTGCTGAGTCACCTTGTAGAGAAAAAGTGCTTTTACCAGGCATTACTCAAAAAGATTCATGGGAAGAAAAGTTAGGTAGATGGAGGGGAAAATTCTTTTGAATTTTGTCTGCAGAGCCAGTGTCTGCCTCTGCCATCTAACGATGCAGGGGATATTTTGAGGAACTCACCCAGAGGTTCTGGGTGTTCATGCTTGTCTTTTTACCTCCTGTAATTTGCCACAAAATTGTTAAAATGTGACTCAGACACTTTACAGAACTATGGAATTTGAGGAGGATTTACTGTCTGATCTGTTTATCCTAAAACTTTATATTTGCTTTCTGAGAAGCTACTGTAGAATCCCCAAATGACTTTTCAATTGTGAATAGAGATTTTCAGTGACCAAAATAAAACACTTTAAGAAGATCTGTTTTTCAGAAAGTAACCATAGTACAAATGTTCATGTCCTGAAAACTGGGGCATCTATAATCACTAGCTGAATCTGGGTTTTAATTTTTAATCCCTTTCATATTTGGAATTTGCATGTTCTTGCCATGGGGTCTATCTTTCTCACTTTGTATGATGTGTTGGCTCCTTCTACAGACTTATTCATTGAAACAGATACTAACAAAGCTGCTTTTCTTCATTGGATTTGCCACACATGATGGGACTGTCATTAATGCTAAGCTTCAATCTATTTCTTCAATTGCACTGACAGTGTTAGATGAGGAACTAATATAATTAAATAGCAACTGAACTAAAATGATGCTATAAATAAAAGCATGTGGCACTGCAGCAAAATGACTACTGATATTTATCCATTATCTAATTCCTGATATTTTTCATTTGATGGAAAGCAGAGAGGTTTGGGGAGAAAGAGAAATTAGTGGGAAAAAAGTTAAATCCCACATCATTGTGACACTTTAGAGTCCTAGAGAAATAGTCATGTAAGAAAATACTTCAGATAACTCCTTCCTCACTTCCAGGGTTCACAGATACTTTAAAACAATCACTGAGTGTGCAGGAATTGGCTGAACAGCTGCTGAAATTTCAGAAGTCAAAAAAATGCTTATTCCCATGTTTTATAATCTTCTGGAACCCAGACATGTTGGTAACATGCCAAAAAATTGCATCAAGCCTTAGAATGCTGCAAATAAACCAAAATGTGTTATAAAAACTCTCAGTGATAAGTGACAGTATCTACAGCAGAATGAAATTCTGAGGTTTTTGTTGAGTACTCGAATTTGCTCACCATATCTAAAATCCACCATATCAGGCAAGAAGAAAATAGACAACAGTAAATAGAGGGGCTTTCTACCTCAAAAGTAATAAACAGTATTTGTGGTATGGAAAGATACCTTTAAAAATTCTAGTTCAGCCTCGTCCTCAAATAGGGAGCGATTCATACGATGTAATTTAGCAAGCTCTCGCTGTACATATGCCAGGGTCATTTTCTCTATTCTACTTGCTGGAACATAGTCTTCAACACGAAAATAGCTCTTTCCATGCATCTGTGGGGAAAACGATTGAAAAAAACAAAGGGACAGGAGACTTTTCTTATTCACTGGATTTCATTTTCAGGGTGACCCATATGCAGAAGTCACCCTGTTGCCATTTCCCAAAGGAAAGTGGGAACAGCACATAGTGTTGTGACAGCCAGATTGCCTCTTGCCCCTGTGCTCAGGTGGGTGCTCAAAGCACACACCACAGAGGGGAGAAACAAGCTGGGCCTACAGGTGTGTCCTGCACTTAGAGCTGACAGCTACAGCTGCATCAGCACAACCTTCAGTGGGAGACCCATTGCCGGGATGGATGGGACCACATGGATCAGACCACTCAGGGGTCAATTAATACAGCTACGCTGATTTACATAACTGAAGATATGTAAGCTAGAAGGGACCATAAATGGGTCTTTTCTATACACTTCAAAACTAGGACAGCAAGTTCAGATATACAATCAGTGACCTTCCTGTCTTAGCAGCTTGTGGCTCTGAGCCTACACGTAAAATAGTTGTGAATTCTGAAGTGTTCATTTGTTTTTTTCTTCCCTGTTTACTAATCTCTTTAAGCCCCGCTGCACATCCAAGCTGTGCCTATGTTGGAAATTTCCTACAGATTTTCTGGAGCTTCTAGGATATATTATTTATTATGAAGGATCTAGACTCTCTCATCATTCTGCTGTATTGCCTGTCAAATTCACCTGGCTCATTACTACTCTGTAATCAGAAAAATTCTGTAATTTTTTTAATTAAGTCTGAAGGATTTAACTGGAGGAACTAACTGAAATTCTGTGCTAATCACATTTTTTATTTAAATACTATGTGACGAACAAAACTTGTAAAAGTTGTAGAGAGAGACCTCTGAGAAATACTGTATTATTTATCCGCACCTCAGAAGCATAATTGCCAAGCTCTGCCTGTAAAGCCAAAGCACCGAGTTTCAGGGCAGTCTCATCACTGCAATATAGTCGCTCCTCCAAAATATCTTTACGAAGCTGAAGGTAAAACTGATGCCTTGTCAAGCCGTGCCTGGAATAGAAAAGGGTTTAGGAACTCAGGAGGAGCTTTGAATGGTATCCCTAAATGCTACCGGTTTTCCTTCAGTCAGCAGAACTGTGCACTTACTGAATAACATTAAAGTGGTTGACAAAGAATTTTATCCTTAGAAAGAGTGTGAAATTAATGATGGACATTTTCTTCTTGGGTTGGTCATTCCAGCCATCTGGGGCCACTTTATAGAGTTTGGTCTCCTCATCCAAAAAGAAGAATTCTTTACCTGAAATGAGAATTTTCGGTTCTGTGATAAACCTGGATATACTTCAAAAGCTCAAAGTTCTGCTGTCTTCATAGAGTTCATCACTAGCAATTAAAAATAAAATGTATTGAGTGTGTCAGCTGAGATTTAATTCTCTGTGTCATGATCTCACTTATTGCTCCTTTGATTGAGAACTTAGGACAGTATGTAATTTTGGATTACAAATGTTAGATGCTGATTAGTATGGTATCTGTGAAATCAGTCAAGAATTCATGGGACTTGCATTCTGTTCACTATTCAGTTCTGCACCCCATTGTAATCCTCATGCCCTACACACCAGGTGTGCTTTTTCCTAGTGCCTC
This sequence comes from Dasyornis broadbenti, assembly GCA_013397935.1. Lineage (NCBI taxonomy): Eukaryota > Metazoa > Chordata > Aves > Passeriformes > Dasyornithidae > Dasyornis > Dasyornis broadbenti. Next base: position 378,968 of record VZRN01001324.1, read on the forward strand.
AGCTGTGCCTGCCATCAGAAGTGGACTAGAGACACGTAGGTCTGGTAGACAACATAGCTGAACCTGTACTCCCACTTATATTTAGGAATAGACACAGGCAGCCTTTCATGGTGCAGTGCTTCCCGGAATTTCTGCTGGAGCTGCATGGCTCAGTATTATTTGAGTGTAAGGCTGGGATGCAGCTTTTCCTGTCTGGGAATATCAGCCAGTAACATGTTGTATGGCTGTGCTGATGCACAGTCCTAAGGTAGACATGCATTACACCAGCGCAGTACAGTTTAAACCAACATACCTAACTTTTGCACAAGCTTTTCTCTTTTCCACCTGAGGATCTTAAAGGATCTTACTGGAATGCATTGATAAAGTGACTGCAGAGGCACTGAGGGACAGAGCTGTCACTGTACTTAACTGTGTCTCATTACCTTTCAGGTAAGCCAAGCCAAAGTAGAAATGTTCCACCAAGTTTGCATATGCCACCACGGTGTTGAAAACATCTCTTGCCTTCGTCTTGATGTCACATTGCACCTCAAGGCACTGCCCATTGAGCAGAATCACATTGAGATCCCTTTGGGACAAATAGGATTTCCCTTTTTTAGTCTAAGAACACACAAGAAAGAATGAAGAATGAGTGCCAAGTGCAAGAAATGCAAGTTTCACAGCATTTTGTTATTGTCTCCTGCTAGTCTCCTGTCTCTACGTAACCTGATGGAATTGGACACAACACCATGCTGTCTTCCTTCTCATAAATTAATAACACAAACATTTCTAATTTTTTTAAAACCCAGAGAATCACAACAAAACAGCCAAGCATACTCAAACTCTACAGTCACCAGAGTAATTCTAGATTTGGGGCTAATTTCAAATTCTCTTTGCCCTCATTTTTACTGCTGTCTGCTGTCAACTTTCTACTTTATCTTAATGAAAGATAAAGGATATGACTGTAAGCTGAAAAGTCCCATACATTGGCACTAGATGTCATATTGCATATTTGCTATATAGTCTTTGTCTCAAAATTCTTGGGCTAAAGTGAGCATTCTTAGCTGAGAAGGAGAAATTAAGCTTTTTTTGCACCAACAGATGTAACTGAATAGCACTGACAATTTAATCACCTCCTTTCAATTCTCAATACCTCTGCAGGAACCCTAACTTGTTTTGAGAGAAGGACATGGAAAGAATATTGGGCTGGGACTCAGATGCTATTTACAAAGAACCCAACTAAAAGGTCACTAGATTAGTTCTAAATTCTTAATGTTCTTACTTACCACAATTGATCCAGGCAGCTGTAAGGTCACTGGTGGTTCACTAGACAAAATAATAAATTCTGGACCTGAAAACTGCAAGGAGGCAATTTAGAAATTTAGTAAATGTCTCCTTAATGGAATGAAGATCCCAAACACAAGTGTCAATGAAACCCATTTCTGTTGATTGGTATGCTGGAACTAATTGACTTCAGTGTCTAATAAGGTGCAAATGCTGATTGAAGACTTCTCTCTGTTTGGGGTCTCTCCTGCGTCGACTCTCCAGGGTCTAAGTAGGGTAAGCTCATGCTGAAGCCTTTTCTTCTTCAAAGGCATTTAATCAAGCTCCATTTCCTTTGCAAGGCCCCTATCTTCATGACATTTACAGAAACTTTCTTTATTCTGAGACCTTTTCTAATTTGATTCCAAATTATTCTGAGGACAGTTCAAGACACAAACACATACATACACACCCCTGTGATTGCATATGCCTAGCTTCCCTAGGAATGAGACTAAAATTTAGGGCTGCTTTCTTTCCCATAATAGAAGTTGACTGACAGTTCTTATCAGCAGACATTGTATTCTTTTGATTTAACTTCAAAAAACTTTAACATGCTTTTGTAAAATGATTTTTTTTTTCTTGCTGAGCATCCACCCCAACTAATTTTGTATATTGGGTTTTCATCAGCTACATCTAGGCTTTTAGATCCCTTAAGCAGAAAGAAATAATTAAATATCTTCAAGTGACAAGATGTGAATCTTTCTAGCCATTCACCATGACTTCTTAACTTGACCCATTTAGATAGTTTCTTTAAAAAATTTAGAATTTGTTTAATAATAAATAATATTGCCAACAGATAATGCAATTTGATATCACATTAAAGAGGGACTAGCACTGTGTTGTAATACGTGCTGAACTCCTTCTGAGAAATGCAATTATTATCCCTACAAAAATCATCATAATAAAATTTAAAACCAAATTTGTATGTGAAAAGATAGTTTTCCAAAGTATCTAACTGAAGCTCTTGACCAAATATCTATCACTGGTCAATGCTGAGTTTCTGAACTGGGAAGAGGTGAATGGGCTCATCAGCCTGAAACCTGTTCCTTCTTCTTCCACAACAGAAAACTCCATAAGAAGGATCATGGTGGAGTTTTCTGTGTTTCAGTTATTTCTGAATTTTTTCAATCCACCTTTCAAAGAAACGTTATCTTTTCCATTTAACAGAATCCTACCACAACTTAGCAACTAGAAATAGTCAATTACGTGAACTATTGAACTCTCACTGCAAGCCTATGTTTTTTGTCCAGACATACAGTTTAAAAAAAAACAAACATAATTCCTTTGAGTTGGTTGGCAAGAGTTTGGGTATTAAGTGTCTCTGTAAATTTTTTTGCTGTTCTGAAGCTGCTGTCAAAGTGGTTGGTGCAAACAGTCCGTATGGTGTTTGATGCTTACAGAAATCACATATGTAGGTCAGAGAGGGTTCAGTTATCAGCTTTTGCATAGTCTTTATGGACAATTGCTTTCACTGCCTTCAGTTCTGAGATATCACAACTGGATCCTGCTTAATTTGGAGACTGACAATTTAGAATACTCATCTAATAAGATGACTCAGTAGCTAATATGCACATCAGTGTCGAACAAAAATTAGATGAGAGTCTTCTCTTTAGTGATATTTACATTTTGAAATCATCTTATATGTTTCTCATCATTCACCTTTTCCTTCCTGTGGAACAAACATTTCTGTGATGCAGCAGCTGCTGAGTAGTCCTTTGTAGACACAGAGAAGGTGGAGCCCAAGCTTAGCAGGTTCTGACGGCTGTTCTTCTGAGTTCCACCAGGGACTTCTTCTACAGCACTCACTGACCTTCAAAGGAAATGTCATAGTGAGCAAAATATAGAACATGCAATCAACACAATACTGACTTGAGGACAGAGAGCTTAAGGTACAGTAACTACTGGAATACTATTAAATCCAAGGCAGTGTCAGTTATAAGCTCCTAAATGTTTCTTTACAGAAAAAGAGAAATAATTTAACAGGAATAATATTACTGGTGCCCTTTATAAATAAATCTAATCTCTGCTTTGATTCACTAGAGTTGGGGGTCTGGGTTTTTTTCATTTGGTGAGCCAAATCTAGGTGGTTTAAGTTTGGTGAAGCCAACAAGCAAAGAATTTAGCGCCGTTCCCTTCTAGGAATTCTACAGGATGAAGTAAATTCTTCACTTCTTATTTTCTCAAGAAAAAAGCTTCAGAAAACCTTAACATCTGTTATTACATTATTGAGAGTTTTCCAGGAATGGGAATTAAATACCCAGGTTGTTAGTTGGAGGCAGGGCAATTGCTTTGAAATACTCAGTAAATAAATAATCTGTTACTCATATAACTGCCAGATATATGATGCACATAAAGATGTCTGCATACACACATATAAATGTATGTGTGTGTAGTTAGACAGGTAGACAGAGACTTCTTTCTTGACAAAAGCAGCCACTATCCTGCAATCTGCTTGTAGATCTTGTTGCAATTTTACAGGTGTACTGGGGTATCTCATATTGCCCAGATTATCATGGCTGATTTATCAGGAAGGTCAAACTGTTTACTTGGGATACATTTAATTGGGAGTTTATCTAAATTGAGCATTTCCTGTGGGCCTGAATTACTCGTGTCATGGTTAAAAGAAGAAACTCCTGTTTAACTGGGTCAAGAACACAATTTAAATGGGATGTCTGTAGGGATTACATGGTGCTTAACCATGGGATTCTGGTCTTTGTGGTGCCTAGAGGCTGACAGTACTTATATCTCCTTTTTTCTTTGGAAACAGCCATGATTATGGCTGCACTGTGCTAACACCCAGTCTAGAAAACTCTTGTTTGGTAGCAGTGGTGTTTCCCTGGCTTTTGAAAAGGAGTTAGTATCAGTTGTACAATTCTCTGTTTTCTTTGTCAATGTCTACAGGACTGCTGCCCATGCCATGGCTGAAATGAGGTTAATCCTCATGACAGAGCAGATATCTTTACTGCTTTTGTCCCTGGATTACCTATAACTCTCCAGTAAAGTGGCAGTGCAGGGCTGGATATGGCTGATACAAGTGAGAAAAATCAAAGGACTGAGGTGGAAATGCAAATTAAAATTATGGCTCGTATACATTGTGTGCCATAACCACTCCAGAACACAAAAGGTGTGACAGCACTTTAATGTGACAGCAAAGCAAGACCACATCCAAAATCTGAATGCACACAAATAAGGACTCTGACAGAATGCCTTGACAGGGGAAGCAATGACTATTCATACCTTTTCAACAGCTTTTTCCATTCATAAAATCAAATTAAGATTAGAAAATACCTCTAAGATCACCAAATCTAACCTTTCACAGTCTCTGTGGAGCAGCTTCCCAGTTGTTTCAGTCACAGAGGACTAGTGCTGCTTCCCTGCCTGGTGGAGACACAGCTTGGGGCAGCTGTTCTGGGAGGCCTATGGCATCTGGCGGGGCACAGTGGTACACAGTAAATGCAGAAATCCTGAATGTGCTTGTTTTCTGTGGATTGTTCAGGGCCCAATTTCCATTTCATTAGAGCTTTTGGATTGTTCCCCTTGGAACCAAACCAAGTGTAGGTGAACATTATTTATTTATTCTACATAATAGAATATTATTTATTTATTAAGGTAGTTATTCTGCATAAATAGTATCTATTATATAAACAGGTTCAGATGGCAATCCAGGCATTTTCTGATACTGGCACTGCGAAACTAGTTGCCTTCTTCACTTGGTTATAAAACAGCTTCCATCTTGTAGAAATCTCAATTGAGCTTACCTGTTTATGAAGAGCTTGTAGCTACTTTGTGTCCTTGACCCACTAAGTGAGGGGTCACATGATCTTTGTGTCTCTGGAACTCTCCCTGAAATAAACAAAGGAAATTTCACAACTGAGCAATAGTTGCAGCACTCAGCATCAGACATTGAGACAATTACAATAGGGAAGAAATTTAGACTGGCTGCTTCCTCTCTTGTGTCCTCGCTTGGACATGATAAATGGCTATTTAATAAGGTTACGTGAATACTACACCAGCAGTATTCCCAGTTCTTTAGCTATTGTTACTTCCTCTTCATAACCCTTCATGTGAGTGTAATTTGGAAAACAGCTGTATAGGTACAATGGCTGTCATTTCCATCTGTATGGGGGTAATTAGTGAAACAGCTTTTTCTCTTCAGAAATTATGTCAAATCTTTGTTCTTCTATTTCCAGGCATAAAATGGGCAGAAAAAGCAATGAAACTTCTCTGGCTTAATTGGAGTAGAATATAAAATCAATGAAATGAAAATTATTGTATCTATTCCACTGGTTACTTGCTATGTTAAATAAACTGTGAATTTTTTCACATCATAAAAACTGGGCAGGAGTATTGAATGGTTTCTGGGTCCTTAGCAAATATGGACTGCATTGTTTTTCCCCTTCAATCATCTCTGTTGCTACAGAATGGATAGGTGTGGCTTTGCCCAAATACATGAAGGTTGAAATTTGGAGGCAGAACCAGAGAAGGTTATGCAAGTGGCAGTTCTATGAACGTCTCTTGTATCAGCAGACATGTTTGAAATCTTTAGGGAAGGGTGAGAAGGTTAAATTTTTCTTCACTTGGATCATTTCATTGATCTTATTTGAAGAACTGCATATCAAACTATGACATAAGCAGCATGATAGAGGTGGTAAGATAAGCGATGTGGAAGCAATCATTTAGATAAAACATTCATGCACTACACTCTGAGACTTCACTCTGAATTCCAACATGAAAATGTGACATTGAATTCTAGTGTACCAACCAACCAACCAACGGCAATTTTAAAACCTAAAAATCTATAGTCGCATTGCTAAAATAAGCATAAACATGCGGGGTTTTTTCAAGCTGCAGATGGTTGTGACAAAATGTGAGATTTGAGATAAGCTGGTTACCAAAGTTAACAGTCCTGTGTTCTGAAACTACATGCTTTTTAATGAGAAAACCTTGCAAAATTCTCTGCTTACCCTGTAGTTGTCACATAATTGTATAAATATATTTTGACAAGCACATAAAATTCCCCTTAGTCTTTCTATATCAGCTGTTAGAGCAGTGGGACAACCTGGCTACTTTCAGTGGCCAGACTGCCATGCTTTGATCACAATTCCAACACATATCTGACATTAAATTAACATGTATTCCTCAAAGAAGTTGATCCTGTAGATTTATTATATGTTAAATGAGCTTCTAAAGTATAGTCTTGAGAGAGATATTGATCTCCTTTGATAATAGTGCTCTACTAGATGATAGTATTTCTTTTCAGAGAAGAATGCATTTTTAAAAATATATTATTTCATGAAAGAATATCTGTGGCAAACAAGCTCTCACATTCTGTGTTCACTCATTTATTTTTAGAATCTTGTCTTACAAAATCCTGAGTATGAACAGCTACCAGTGTTTCAGTGGAGACTGAGACATGCACAAAGTCACTGGAATGAGCCGCTGTCAAGTTTATGGGCTTACAAAACGGTCTTCTGTTCTGAGTTTACCTTCACTGTGTGTGACTACATATGTGACTGACGCGTATGTGTCACTCAGGGAGCAGCTGCAGTCTCAGGTTTTTATTGCTGCTGATACTGATTGCAATTCTGGAGCTTCAGAAAAACACCTTGCAGGAAGAGAGCATTGACAGCGATAGCGTGACTAACCTGCCTTTCCTCATCATTGTGCTGAGGGGGCTATGACTGGACTTAGGGCTGAGAGGCTATGACATGATGGGTTTTTTCCCCAGGATGTGCCCAGTTTCTCTCTGTGAATTATATCCTCGTGTAATTGCAGGGAACACACAAATTTTTTTGCCATCTTTCCTAGGGAAATTAGTCCCTTGAGATCATGCTCTATGTCTTTTATTTTTATCTAAGGAATTTTAAACCTTTTAAATTCAAAAGAGAATGGGTAATATGGTCCTAGATATTCCATTGCAATCAGCATCTGGATATCATAAACACAAATTAATGCTCCCCATTGAGAAAAAACAAGGACTACTATTCTGCGGTTTTCTGTTCTTTGTGGCATCAATGACCTAAGCAATCAGCATGCACACATTATTGCATTTTATCTGATGTAGTGAATGCTAGTGTTATTACCTTAGGGAAGAAATTTCTGGGTTACAAAATCCACACTTGCTTATAGAGCACATTTGAATCCATGCCACAGGAGGACCTAGTACTTCATTTCTCATGGAGGCTTATAGAGGGGGGAAATGAACTCCAAAGTACAGAAGTAAACTCGCATCTCTTGGTCTGGAAGCTCAAGAGACATGCCACAGACAAAGATGGAAAAAAAGGTTGAAAGCAGATGGGAGGATGGATAACTGTAGATTGGAGGATAGAAATGGGCAGGAATCTGAGATGGGGTGCTGGCATGGTAAGCTTGGTTTTTTAGGAGAGGCTGATGACATTTGGCAACAGCAACTTTTTGCTCTAGGGCAGTATGAACATCTTGTCTAGGTGATCCCAGTTCAGATTCCAATTTATTCATGAAGATACACATGCACAGCAGTACTCCCCTTCCTCCTGAATTCCCTTTCTTTGCTTCATAGTATCCCTGTCTATACTGTGATTTACATGGCTTGGGAAGGAACCCAAACAAAGTCTACCACAGTGTCTTCACTGAACAAATTCTCTGCCAGTTTCTTTCATGTTGTTCTTGTCACAAAAGGATTGGAAGTGAAGCTAAAATTCCAACTCTGATATCTCCAGACAAAGTAAATCAGAACAGCATTGCAACCTGGCATTAGCACAACAAAAACAACATGCTGAGCAGGAATTAAATACACAATGGCTCTGGGACAAAAATGGAAAGAAAACCAAGGGTTATTTGGTTGTTTTTTTCCCCTCTAGGTTTCAGAATTAGTCCATTTGTTTTTGAATGGACTTGAAGAAAAATTAATCCTCAACATTCAACTCTTAGGTATTATTCATAGATTCAACTGATTTCAGAGCTGACATCTTGTCATTGCCCACCATATGCATTTCTGGGGTGGCCCAACCTTTTCTGTATCAAGAACCCACGTGCTAAAAACATCCTGTCAGGCTTTGTGATCTCCTGAACAGCTTCACCTGGCAAAGGGGACATGAAGCAAGGGATGGTGCTACATGGTAACTAGGGAATATTTAACTTTACAGCAGGACACAAGTGAAAAGGAATCTCATATAAAAATATCTTTCTGCTCTACCATTTAGCACAAATATACCTCCCAAGTCACATAACCACAAGTTGCATGAGAGTACCTATCACCTGGTACATGGTTAGTCCCACACTTCAGGGGACAAAAGAGATGAATATATAATTTATAAACATAATCTTTCATAAAAATCTTACCTCTCCTGTGTCCTCGGTTAGACAGTATCAAAGATGTACTTTCAGAAATACTGTTAGAGTCACTATAATCCACAGAGAGTTGTCTGTAATCTTCTGTTGACTGACTATAGTTCATTAATCTGGACCCTTTGTCTGGAAACAGAAAGGAAATACGGTGAATCACATTCTTTGATTATAAATCATTGTATTTACATGTTAATGTAAATAACATTTGGATTGACAAATTTTTATATAGTCCACATCTGTCTGTCTTCTAACCCTGACTCCAATTCCTTAAAGACTGAGGAAAGTTTGGTAAATTCATTCTATTACTTTCATAATCTTACTCTGTCCAAAAGAAGTTTTCATAGTTCTCCTCAACCATTCTATATAAAACAAATCTAATACATTAATTCTATTCTACATGTTTAACTGAAAGAGAACAAAGTGCAGATAACCTGCAAAGTTCTCATTCCTTACACTCTGAGGTCCAAAACCTTCAGCTATAAAGTCTTCTTTCTGTGTTCAGGGTGGACAGTGCCCAGACACAATCCACTACCAGAGTCAGATGCAGAAATTCCATTAAGGGGTCATCCTAACTCATTAGGATGCACGTATTTCTCTTTCACGCTGCTTTTACTTTGCTTGCATCATCTCTTGTCCTTTTACAGAATCTCTGAAGCATAATTTTTAATTAAAAATAAGGAATAAATGGAATTTTGTCTTGCAAAGTGTGGCTCACACATTTTCAATGTAATCGACATCCTAATTCATTGAAGTCCTTCAGCAAGTGTAAGTCAAGTGACCTGGATCACTGGAAAACACAGAGATCACAACAGATACATAATTCCTTGATGGAGTGCAAGGAAACTGCCAGGAATTTGTGGTTAATATGGGGTTGAAGATGGAACCATCCCTTTTGGCAGCAGCAGAATTTCTACCTATTTTTGCAAGTGTGAATCTACAAGCTCAGTTTTTGAGTAAGTGAACAAATATAGCTTGAGGTGTGGTTTGTCTGTATGTTTTCAAAAGAATCTCCTTTTCTTATAACTAATAATACCTAATAGAAATGTTCCACATGTATTTCAGTGCATGTTTGAGTCTAGCTGATTTAATGGAGCATATGTGTGATTTGCTGAATAGGAATTGTATTGCTTATATGCCTAATGTTGAGCATATCCAAAAAAAGCCTGTATAGCTTGGGCCAACTTTCCCCTTGTCCCAAAATCAGAATCTCTGTCAAAGTGACTCGTACAGTGTAGGGACTAGAAAAAAAAATGCAGTTATAGAATTACTCTGAGGGATAAAAAGTCTTGATCTTAGTCAAATGAAATACAAAATTGGTATATATTGATTTATTTATATAGTGAGCAGGACTTGGCTTTGTGTCTTAAAATCACTTCAGCAATTCATGTGTGAATTTATAAAAAACATCTTTTGAATAGAAAATTAAACTAAAATCAAAAAGAAACCAGAAATCTTTGCTTGAGTAATCAAATAGGAACGATGAATATATATTCCTTAATGGCAGGAGGATAATCTCACAGAATCCTGTCTTCAAAAATGCACTGCAGTATACAAAGTACAAAAGCAGTTTTGAAAGCAGAGGCGCTTTATATGCACAGGTTTTATGCAAAGTGCTGTAAGGGTCAAATGTGTGCAAGCTGACTTGTTATCATTGCTTCACAGCCCTGAGACTACTGTCCTTTTTTAAATAACGAAAAGAAACCTCACTGACTTGCCTCAGAATCTTTCCATTATGAAGTAATTTGTATGTAAAGCAGTAACTATCCTATCCAACACTACATGTAATCACTACAGCATGAAATTAAACAATTCGTCTACCTTGGGAAAGACACAGAAAAGGCCATTTGTATCCTTATTAGAGAGATCAGATTATAAATCTTTCTTTACCTTGGTGAAAATTCATCTGGGATGACAGTGTTGAGGTGTCCAATATTTTTTCATGCAGTCTTTTCCTTATCACATGACTTCTGTTCAGCTGAGAGGTTGTGCTGTCTTCGGTGACCACCTGCTCTGTCTAGAAGGCAGTAATATTGAAAGTCAATGTCATACGATATTTGGACTTCAGACTCTCAGAGTGAAGTGATCCTTGCCCTCTGGCTGTCAGAGGCTGCTCATTTGCTTTCTATAAGCAACTTCATTTTCTCAGATTAACACAAAGCAACACTGAGAATGTTGGCTCCATACTCTCATGCTAGCTAAGTTTAAGAGGGGACACCCTCTGTTACAGTAGTAAAGAGAGTAGTAAAGAGTGCAAGGGAAATGTTAATCTCAGGATGTTAACAAATATGGGCTGAAAATAAAATTCTGGTGTGTTTTCTTCTGTTGTCATTCAGCTTGTCAACAAAAATGTTTTTTGATACTTCAAATTTTGAAAAATCTCAGGTGCTTACTTATTAAAGACCTCACGTGATTAGGCTTGATTGCACAACAAATGCTCAGTTCCACTCAAGGAGAATAAATTAATTTCCTAACATGATGTAAATGAGATTTCTTTGAATTTCATGAAGAAAATCTGAAATCAGAGTGGCAATGGAGAAATTTTTTCTGTTGTGTAAAGCCCATTTCTTTGGCCAATATGAGGTCTCTGTAAAGGTTATGATTGCTTCAGTATTAACCAAAGAAATTAAGATACTGTAAGTGCAAAAGCTGGATCACTTCCCAGGAGTGTAGAAGTGGTGTCTGAGACAGCTTCATTGCTTTATTTGCTTGTACAGGTGCCCACACAATTTCCTGCTTAGAAATTCAGAACCAAATCTCATTTCCTTAATCCATACAAACATTAATTTCAGGCAATCACTCACTTGTGTCCTGCATTGCTGCTCATCTCTCTCACGATAGAAAAGGAGATGATTAGAGTATGAGAGTAGTACCCACCTCACTGACACTTCCCACTGCAAACTGGACCATTTTCTTTATGTAGGCCTTTGCTGGTAAGGAAGCAGATTCCTTCTGATGTGTTTCGCATGCTTCCAGGATTGATTCAGGAGAAAGTCTTCTATGTGGCAGATCTTCACACAGTGTCAGCAAGAGTGTGTGTAGCTGGTCACTCAGCTGGAGGGACTGAGTCAAAATAGAGGTACTGTTAAATGACATTTCCCAGGGGACTGAAATACTGTGTAAACTGGGACCAGGAATTTCTGTAAGCCTTTCACTCTGGGTGAGAAACAGGCACTGAATTCCTTTAGACTTTGGGAAAATTCCAGACAGGCGGCATGACAGCACTAAATGAGCCTCTAGTGGGATCCAGGATAGCCTTGGAGGGAATTGACATCTCCAAGAATGATCATCAGCCCAATTAGGGGCTTCTTGGTGACAGACAGTTCAGTTTGCTCCAGAGCTTTGTTAATTATACTGTGAATCAAAGATTCATGCAAGTAAGACGTGGTAGCATTAGCTTCAAAAAGGTGAGGAGTTATACCAGCCAAAACTGTTGTCATAGAGACCAGATACATATATTTTAGGGCCTTCTAGCTTATAAAGCCTTTTCTCTTAGAATATGAAAGGGAGGTTAAATCTACCAGAAGCTTGTGCTCCCCAAATTGAGAATAAGCAACCAAAAGCACCAATACAAAGCAAATGAAGCAAAATGTGTGCTACAAATCTTTGAAAGGATTCTGGGTAAGCAAGAAATTTATCATTTCAGCTAGCAGAGATACTAATGGAATTTTCTCAGAAATAAGGAGAGTTGGTTAGTTTTATTATTGCATCCCATTTTTGAAAAAGCAAATAAATGTGCACAGCACCACAATCATGCCAACATGATGCTTTTCTTTTAGTCCTTCCTACCTTAGAATAATGGAATCATAGAATAATTTAGATTGAAAAGGACCTTTAATATCACTGAGTCCAATCATAAACCTAACACTGGCAAGTCTACCACTAAATCATGTCCCTAAGTACCACATCTGCACATCTTTTAAATACCCCCAGGGATGTGACTCAACCACTTCCCTGGCTAGCTTGTTCCTAATTGCCTTGGAATAAATAATCTTCACCCTTAAAATCAATGTTCCTTATAGGAACAATTCTGGTTTGTGAAGAAACAGAAAGAAAAAAAAAAAAGAAAAAGGAAAGGAAAGATGAGCTCTAACTAAATTCCCTGATTTGGGTGAACTGGTATTTTTGGTGAAGCTTAGACCTTGACACGAGCTTTTCAATTCTTTCTAGTGGTTCAAAACATAAAGTCCTTCTCTCTAATATTTCACACTATGCCTCTCCATCTTTGAACCTACCAGAATAAAAGAAAGCAAAAATGTTTGTGTTACTGGCCTGGTTTGGAGGAACCTGGTAATCTGCTGACCAATAGAGGGTCATTCCTAAGGAATACACCAGCATCTGTCAAAGCAGAAAAGGAAACCCTGTGTGAAATCAATACTTAGTACAGAAAACCCTCCTACTAGACACACACTTTTTGTGTCTTTGGTCACAAAATGGCAGAAGTCAAACAGATGATTTTTTTCTTAAACTAGACTAAACATATCTAAAAGTAAAATAGTGACTCCTGGCTTATGGACTAGGTTGCATGCAATTAGTACTGCTCAGCTTGAGGGGCTGAGCCAGGCTGCTCTCTGTTCAATGATGCCAGGAGCAGGGAAAGGAATTTGAACTCCTTTCTTAATTTTGAAGCTCTCCCATTGCTGATTAAAGTTCTCCCCTACCTGTGGGACTGACTAGCAGTCATAAGAAGGAAAATAATTACCAGACTAAAGGCCACCTATTCCACAGCTTCATGTTTCTGCCTAGTGTCTAAGTGGTCAGTTATGCGGGAATCTGAAAATACTATGTTCTGCCTGAGGGAAGTATGCACTGATGTGGTCTGAGTGGAATTTAAAACTTTTAGTTGCCTGAATGTTGTATCTTACTGTCTTGCCAGAGAGACTCATTTGTCAGAGAGAAAAAAAAATAAATTGTTAACAAAGCTGAGCATATTTCTGACTTCCTGGGACTGCTTCCACCCTCTGATTGTACAGATACTGCAGTCCTGCTGCTTCTGGGATTATAGTTACCATATCTGCTTAAACAACATTTCATGGAAATATTCTTCCTTTCTGTGGGCCTTTACAAGTAATACATTTCTGCAGGCCTTTAGGACTGATGTTCAAAATTGATTTTGATGTTGACATGCATGCTAATCCAATGGCAAGCTGCAAGATACACGTAAATCTTTCTAACTATAGCCTAATTTGATTCGTTTTATTAGAAATGGGGTGTGACAGTAGGTGCCTGGTATGCTGCATTAAAATTCACAAGCTTCTCTTCATGAGGTGCTGTCAAAATTTACTTTGCAATATACCTCACCTTTGTTAGTCCAAAGCGCTGGTTTTTACTTGGACGGTGGAGCAATTCTGGTGGACTGAAAGGGGCAGCTTCTGTCTGAGATGCATTGTTTTGGAAGAATAAATTTCCTTCAGTAGACAGTAGTACTGACCATGGGCAAATCACACAGATGGCAGGGTCTAAAAAATGTTGAAGTAGATAATGGAGATCTTAGTGTTAAATTCACTGCACTCAGAAAATCATATTTCTGGCATCTCACCTGTATTGCCACACTCATCACTGGAGATGTAACCAGAATGACTTGCCTGACTGGGGACCTCCTTGGTTCTGACCCACAGCCTGACTTCCCAGCCTGACCTCAGGCTCACCTCGTCACTATGGCCTTGCCTGGTGATCGCTGGGCTCTCTGACCCTGGTTGCCTTCAGCTAGTGCTCTCTTTTGCTCCTTCCACATTTTCTGTGTGTTGTATTGCAAATACAAGTCACACCTGCTAGGAAGCTGGTCTGTTTTCAGAACAGCCAGCCAGTTTGTTCTTCAGCCTAATGAAGAATACCTGGCCTTCTGTAGTGCTGGCCAGCCGAACGAGTGGCATTCCTGACTAACCTGGCAGTGCCTCAGCACACCGGAAATATTCTATAGCAAGTGGTGCTGACCATCACAAGATCTGGCATGATTTAGTACATCAAACACAGTGCAGCAAATGTGGCAGTACCAGCCTTGAAGAGGCTGATTCCAGAAACAAAATGGCTGTAATTGAGAGATGTGGGGCCAAAGATATGCCTACTCAACTGGGATGATGCTATGCAGAGGCAGGTAACCTTCTCTGTACTCCAAGAAAACGGAGCACTATGGATTCAACTTTGGAATGACTCTAGCTTGGCATCCCTTCTGGACCCGAGGTCTCTAAAGACATGTTTTAGCAGCCTTACCCTTGACCTATAGACCAGCTGGGTTCTACATCCCTACTTCTTCTTATTTTAGTTTTCATCTTCTGATGCTCTGAATTTATCTGGTGCAGCATAGGGAACATAGGCTGATTATCACCATTGTTTTTAAGTTTTGTTTTGTTAAGTCAGCGATTAGAAAAGCATAGTGTCAGCTTAGCGTCTGGCACAGAGTCAATAGATGGACCCGAGCTGACCCTATCCAGGTGGGTATCTCTGTGCTTCACTCCTTTGCACACTCCTGGTGCTTGTATTGCCTGGGCTATTCTATTGTCTTGTTACACCAGATAATAGAGAACTGATGGTATAGTCACCCTGCTATAGTGTTCCAGTCCATTAAAAACTAGTTAGTAATGAATGTTTACTCCTCCAGCTATATCAGAAGTTACACATAACTTGTTTTCTGTATTTTGTATTTTGATTCTACATGCTTATGAGGTAAGAACACATCTCATCCATTGTCCCCTCAAAAGGACTATCCATTCACATAAACAGTTCTCAAAATGTGACAGGTTGCTCAACTGTGCTCTCTTGTTGCTCAGTTGTGCTCTGTGCTCTCAAGCTAGCCTGCTTGGCAAGCAATCATTGTAAAGAAAAATCACATTATTATCATCAAGGATTAAAGTCTCTTACTAGCTGAATGGAGAGCTGTGTGGATTTGCCTGTCCTCCTCTATCAGTCCATGAAGGACATGATCTTAGCTGGCACTGCACTTTCTCTGTGTGCATGTTATTCAGACTTTGGGAAGGACTCATCTGTCTGTATGTAGTTGTACTTAGATTAATTACTACCTGATGTTTAATTTGGGGAAAAAGAAAAAAAAAAAGAAAAAAAAAAAAAAAAGAGCCAAAACTGTGTGAAGACCTCCTGTGTAGGTAAAATAATCTGCACATAATCCCAGCAGCATTGAAAGATTTTCTACTTTTATTAGCAATATGCCATTAGTGGTTTTTGTCTCCACCCCACTTCTGAAACAAACAAACAAACTTGAAAGAATTAAAATAACTCAAGAATTAATTTCCAACAGTAAGAACCCTAAAAAGATTCTTTTCACCTCACCTTTGTGAAGATCCTCCAGCAGCTGCATTGTGGACAGGTACAGGAGTGCCCATATTTCTTCTTCCTCCAAAGGACTTCCTTTTGCCCACAGGACCTCGGCCAATGTCACACAGGAACTGCTCATGCCTGCTGCAGTAGATACCAGGTTTTGGGCACACTAAAGTAGACTGAATTGCTCACGCCAAGCCCTACTGATTATAGCTGTACCCTTCTCTCACAGTAAGAAATATTTTGTGAATCACTCTATTTTTTTTGCTCAGAACAGGTAGGTATTGTTTATCCCTGTCTTAATCTGAGTAAGAGTAAATAAAGGGGACTGAACTAAGTGACTTCCTGTAATCTTTTTGAGCCCTTTCACTCATCATTTGAAACCAGTCACAAGATTCTGTGAAGCAAATAGTTTTAACTCAGGAGACCCTTCATGAATATGTGCTGTTCAGATTTTGTGAGTGTTTATTTGAATGGCAGGTGATTGATTTGGCTGCTTAATTGGATGTTCCTATCTATAAAAACATGCCAGAGTTAATCTAAGAAAAAAAGAATGGCAAAACAAAAGATATGTCCTGTAACATGAAAAGTTTCTAAACAGTCCAACAGAGCAATTGAATTTCATTCATTGTTTAGCAGATCGATCAGTAAAAGCTTGTAGACTATTACTGAATTCATTGATGAGAGATTTTCTTGCTCACATATCTGAGACTCAGTGCCTGCAGTTCATCCCTTCCAATATACATATAAACTTGCTTTGTTTCACTAAACCAAATTGAAGTATGTTTCTCTTTTTCAGCTACAGAATAACAATTTAGTGGCTCTCAGCATCCTGTCCTACCTGACAGGTACGTAAGACCTGGCCCACTGCAGAAGAATGTAGGTCCACACACTCCCCCTGTTTTATCTCAATTGCAACACAGCATCAGATCATTCAGAGAAAGGCATTCTGTAGTGAATAGTAATATCATGTCCTACATACTGGAAAAGCATTTTCCTAATCCCAGCAAACTAGAAATTTACTTGTGGCTTGAAGTATAAAGGTTGCTTTTCCTTCAAGTGTTTTGTCATGCTAAATATTCTCAAAGAAGGTTTTGCTGTTCATAAATGGGTCTGATCTTTCCATTTATTGAGTTTTCCATTTCTGTAATTTACTAATCTAGTCAGAGCTGCTCTAGGTCTACACATCAGTATGGAAAACTGAATCCAAGCTTCAAATTTCCTACACATTTTTGAAAAGCTTTTGCTGTTACTCTCCTGTAACAGTGAGCTCCACAGGTTCATTTTATGCTGGGTAAATACAGGAACAATGAAAAAAGTTGGAAGTGATCCATTTACCGATTTGAGGTTTTGACATTGTCTGTAGACCACCAAGTGAGGACACTGCAGCCTGGGATGCTATTGTCTCGTATAGGATTGTAAACAGCACTGAAAAATGTGTTCACTCACAGCCTGAGAACAGCTCTTCCCTGCAGCAATTTCTTCACTCGCTGTACACAGCCCACTTACTGCCACCGTTTGCTCTCTGCCTGCAAGAGAACTCTTTGTGTCTTACAGCTGATTGCTTTGCCAGCTTCCCAGTCTTTATGGAGTCTTCAAGGGGTCACTGCAAGGGCATTGCAGTGTCCTGCAGGACCAACTTGTTGCTGATTAATAGACTACTCAGACTTTGGTTCATGGGGTCTTGTCCTAGCTCACTAGCTTGCAAACAAGGAATCACAACATGGGAAGAATGATCCCTTGTTGCAATCACTACAGGATTATAGACCAACCTAGTGACATTTTAAACAGAACCAGTGTCCTAATTTTAGTCTTTGTAGCTTCAAAAGGCAGTAAAGCTTCTTAGAAACCTAACCTTAATTAGAAGAGACAGACAAATCTTCTTAATCTAAGCCATCACCATTTCTCTTAATAATAAATTACTGTGATAGCATTTCACTTAACCCTGTGGTACTGGGACTAAGCAATCAATTCACATTCCCAGACCCAGAATCTGTGTGGCTTCTCCATACAGGGAATCCACCAGATTGTATTTAGCCCTGTTTTATTTGAGATCATGCTGGGGGAAGGAGCATTGCGTCCTCTGTTTTAGATAGAAGTGCTTATACCAAGTGATTTCAGTGCTGATATTTCTAAGCAGCTTAAGTTACTCAATAAGCAACTATCCAAAGTGCAGGTGTTACAGCTTTATAGAACCAAAGTGAAATCAGCAGTTACACCAGAGATGCTTAACTTTTGTAGTGAATAGGTTTTTCTAAGAGTAAAAGTAATGTCTCAGATCAATACTAAGTATGAATTAAATGAATTGTGCTATCGATGATGCGCAAACTTCTTGAAAAAATATTAGACTGTATGGCCATGGAAATCATAATCTCTTTAAAGTGTAACAAGTTGTTAGTTTAAAGCAACGTGGAGTTATGCAATGTGCTATTTTACAGGCAAATTGGCAACTGATATTTAAACACACTCAGAATGCCATGTATCTTTAGGCTGTATTTTTTGACTCCTGATTTTCAAGACCAACATGATATAATATTTGATTAAAATCTAACTGCATGAGTGCTTGTGAAAAAGACTATAGCCAGGCTACGCTATGTGTATAAGATAGTAAAAGCAATGGAAAGATATTGTTATCATTGTAGCACTGCCCATGTTCAAATGATCCCTCATTTTAATGAATGCTGTGATCCAGAACCAAACAATTCTGACCTTCAAGCAATCTACAATTAATAAGACAAGGCAGACAAATGAGGAGGCAAGAAGGAAAAAGTTAACAGCAACCTTGCAAAAAGGGACTTTTTTTTCAGTAACACTACATATCAGGAAATTATGCTGGATCTGGTTGAGCCTGCAGGGACAAATTAGAGCAGCAGAATGTAATCACCCACTTTGGAGTTTGGCCAGGATATAGAGGTTAATGTTTTTGTGACTGGAAAAAGTAGCAAAGGGCTTCCAGTGCCAATTCATGCTTTGAGATCATAGGCTGATTTTGTTGATTTCTATGGAAGAAGATAGTACCATCCATACTAGCCTAAAATACCCTTCCTGTTCTAATCTTTGCTACACATTTATTCATTACATAGGCTCTCTAAAGTACCAACAGATTTTTCCATGCTCTTCTTGCATAGATATAAAAGGTTGCATTGGGGTGAGGCTAATCCATTATTTTGCCAGCAACATCTATCTATTTATCAGATTTCATTCTAAATTATTCAATTTTGATACGTTTTATTTTATCATATGTGCAAGTTTTCATCCACTGAAAGCTGGAGTCAATGAAAGAAATTGCTTTTATAATGAAAATAAATGAACTACAGCTTTGCATCTGAATTTGACACTTAGCAGCAATTGTGCATTAGTAATTTCATATGCCAGGGTCACGTTATTGGATTTTGCAGTCATATTTGGAAAAATGTAAAGGAGCAACTTGGCTTTGGTGAATCTTCATCTTTACTTTTGCTATTTTGTTTACTGTGTAAAGAAAGCAAAAGAGCTAAAAGCTATTAGAGCTAAGAGCTAAAAACTTTTGTAGGAAAACTGACCTTCCCTTATAAAACACAGTCAAGTGCATTAAATATCCTCAAGAGGAATGGGTCAGCTGGATTCCTAACTAAATGACAGCCCTTTTCATGCACACTTATTGGAGGAAATTTACTGGGGAGTAGGTTCAGCTGCAAAACAAATTTTGTGGCATGAAAGTCAATCCATAATCTGGATGATGGTGAAAAAATAGATGGAGATCGTAGGACATATCAGTGAACAAGATGATGAGGAAGGAGAAATCACATTTAGGTTATGAAAATATGGAGTCAAGTTTGTTTCTGGTCTACTTGTAAAGTCATGAAGTAAGAACAGATTTGCCCTATCTGGACATCCTGAAGAACAACTGGAAATGAGAACTTTGGCAAAATAGTTTCTGTGTAAACACAACAACAACACTAACAATAACAATAAAGGATTAACCTTGGTAGGAGCCAAGCATTCTGTGAACTGGAAAGGCTTCTGTCAAATCAGAAAGGGCTTTCAATTTTTACTGCCTGGAAGCTGTTTTTGCAGAGGTCTTGTCTTTTGTGTGACTGAACTGCCAGTTCTGCTTCATTACTCTGTATGCGTATATTGCAAAATACTAGCTCTAAACTAAACCAACTTTTAATTTGTTGGAAGGTGTAAACAAATGTAGATTTTGTAAACAGTTCTGTCTGGGAAGGCCTATTTATGGTTTGGACATACATGCCCATCACAGCCCCTCTATTAGAGGTGACTAATTGATTTTGACAAGAGTGAGCCAGAGAAGGGCCACTTAAGTAGGTCCTCTGACAGACCTGAGAGGTTTCTAACATTGGCCACTAACCTCACTAAAAGACTGTAGGCGTGTACTGACAGGCAAGGGAGAGAGACTTGGAGTGTAACGTCTCCCATTTGCACCACTACACCCAAGAAAAATTCTCTGCTCGTAACAGTCCACAGCAGCTGGCATAAGCCCACTGCACTGAAGATGCAGGAAGTTGGCTAATTGGCTGATTTTGCTTAATTTACGTGTAATGCCTGAGTATCCATTGGTCACTTTCAGGGGCAACTTTAGAGATGAGGAACTGCTTCTTCCAGTGATAACGGATAAAACTACGCACAAGTCTATGAAAAGATGCTCTTTAGCCAACTTTCTCCAGACACAATATTTTCCTTAGCCTTCTATGCCCTTTATCTGTTGTACTCCAATTTCTTAGCTGTATTAGCAGTCCCTTTTAGGACTCAGGTGCTACCTGATAGTCTAAAGACACCTTCTATAAACAAATGACCAAACCCAAGGGAACTGAATCCTCCTTCAGTATAGCCAAAGTCAGAACTTCTAGTATCAGCGGCAGCAAGGTGCAGTGGGGGAAAAAAACTTTCTGGGAGAAGGGAATTAGCCGGAGGACCTCACGTGCTGTTCTGAAAAACATCAAGCAATCTGCTTTCAAGATTTCTGATCAAACACCAGGAAACATGGGAACTTGACGTGATGCTTTTCTAGGGTGTTGGACAGCTAACAGACTGATTTTAAGAACTGAAGATGGGTCCATAGAGACAAATTGACAATACAGACTTGCTACTTCTGAAAGATCTTTTAAAGTGAAGAGTTACAAGGAAAATGCAATTTTAGTTAGCACCCTTTTACTTGACCTGAGTTCTGGACAGTGGGTTAATTACATATCAAGTAATGTAATTTCTGATCATATCCAGGTGGGGACCTCAACCAAGGTAAAATCAGGCTGGTTATCCTGTATCTTGATTTTCCTCTGTGGTTCCCCTGCTCAAAGATTAATAACTGAGAGTAACACATTGCTTTGAAGTGCCTTATGTTTAAGAGTAGAGATAAATTTGTACCTTTACATCTTCATGACACAAAAGTTTAGAAACTTCATCAAAAGGGACTGAAAATTCATGAAGGAATAGATGTAAATTAAAACACAAATAATATTTCACCAAGGGAAGAAAAATCATTGTTCAATATCAAATATTCCAAATACACTATGAAAAGTTATTGCAGCCTATCTCAAGACTGGCTGCATAATAAATCAAATTTGGAATACAAAATTAGGGGAATTAAAAATAGGATAAAAAATTGATTGAGCTATAGTTTGGAAATAATCAGTGTTAATTTCAAAGTAAATTTACAGAATTTACAAACAACCTGTCCTGAGCCTTTTCTATAGTCACAAATAGAGAAGGAACCAATCTCACTGCCTCTGACTCCTCTGAGTCAAGGTGGCAGGAACAGCATTTGGAATGAACCTGCATTCAGTAGGAGGTACCTCCACAAAAATACTTAACTGATTTCCTTTGTACCCTTAAAAATCATACAGTTATAAAAATGAATGTAGAGACAGTTTCAAAACTTAAAATTATCCCAGTGTGCATACAGATTAAATGTTTGATATAGATAACCATTTCTGAATTAAAATGGGAAGATATGACTTGCTTTTTATAAAGGCACAAGTTTGTTCTACAGTACATATGTATTAATCTGATTCTGGGTCTCTACAGACAGTTTGGGATCAGTGAAATAATTTTCTGTAGATACTCCAGTGTCTACACTGAAATATTCTTAAATGAACAGTTTTCACATGAGGATCACAATCATTTGTTGCTCAAGGCCGCATGTTTTGCTTCTTAAAAAAACCCCCAAACACTAAAAAAAAAACAACCCAAATCCTGTAAATTAGAATACTATATTGAGATTTTGAGAGGTGTTGGTCTCTAAAATATGTAGGACTAGGTAATTAGAAGATCCCGAAGAATCAGTGAAAGCTGAGACCAAACTGTAAGTGACAACTCTAAATCATTTTCGTTTTTCATCAGATTCATAACAATCCACAAAACTGTAACATGCAAGAGGAAAGAAGATGGTCACATCAGCCTGTAACTGTGAGCTTTGAATAGGGTCTGATTGCATCTATTGTGTTGATGATTGTTCTGAATTAATACTTCAGGTTGCATTCTGTTTTTGAAGAACAGTGTTCTTTCATAAGGAAAATTAAAGTTATAAAAATACAGTATAGAAATTATTTACTAAGAAATGACAACTAAATATATTTATATATATATAAATATATATAAATATGCACTATTCATCTAGAGCATGTAAAATTGAAAACCCAAGGAAATTCTTAAAATATATTTAAATTAAGTTCAAATTGAATTAAGTTTATGTTACCATCAACAAATTGTTACTGATAATCTTAGGAAAAACACAGAAAAAAATGGTATTGAAAATAAATGTGAAGTCTTAAGTATCTTAATCATAAACGTATGCATATTTTAGAGAAATGAAAAGGGAGAGACTTCAGGGAAAGAAGGTGCCCCCCTGTGTACTTTAGACTTTCTTAAATGTCTACATTAAACTCTGAGCCTCTTCTGTATATAATACATGTTGGGCCAAATCCAGCAACCCTTTGATATATTTAAAGGGTTCTTGATACATGCCATCATTCATGATAT
The DNA here is from genome assembly GCA_013397935.1 of Dasyornis broadbenti. Lineage (NCBI taxonomy): Eukaryota > Metazoa > Chordata > Aves > Passeriformes > Dasyornithidae > Dasyornis > Dasyornis broadbenti. Next base: position 401,840 of record VZRN01001324.1, read on the forward strand.
TATGGTTTCTATCTGGATACATAAGCATAGTAACAGGATAAATAGCTGAATATTTGCTAATTACTTTACTTAAGTACAACCTACTTCATTCCAATGCTGCTTGTCCATAAAATGCTAACGAATTTTAGCTATATGAAAAGTTGGAAGAGACTGAAAAGAGCACATTTTTTGAAAACTATAGTTTAAAATTAATTTACATCATAACCTGATTTATTCACATATATTCCATATACAGATTTTATACTCTGACTCACTGTAAACTTGTTATAATTTTGGAGAGAATGCACTCTATTCCTCATACCATGAGAGATGAATCTCATTAAGTATGAAATTTAACTTTGAAATATGGGGAGTGGAAATGTGTGGGTTTATAATTGGAATAAACATTTAAAATGCTGTTAAAAACTTCTGTTCAAAGTAGACAGGCAGAGCCAAATCTGCAAATGCTGACAAGTCAATAAGGGAGTTGCCTTGTTGCTAAAGCATGACCTTTTCTCAGAAAGGTTGTGTCCCGGAAATTAGAGCTGCAATGTAACAACCTTTATTATATGGTATTTTTTTACTCTCTATTGTAAATTTCTTTATTTTATTTCCTTTCTAGAAACATGTACTTTAATCAATAGGAGAATTAACTAGACTGTTGCAAATTATTCAGCCCTGAAGGGGGATAAAATTTCACTGCTGCAGAGAGATTAATTTCTTTTTTAGGAAGTCATAAACTTCACATGAGTTGGACCAAATCTCTAAAGAGTCTAATCTTTGAAGGAGAGAGTTGAGTTTTAGCTCCTGAACAGTGTAGTTATGTGCCTCTCTGTAGGGAATTTCATTAACGGGATGGTAAGGGTGCTAAAAGTGGTGACTTTATTACAAGACCTATTGGCATTGTTCCACAAAGACACAAAATGTTATTGATACCCAAAAACAAATGTAGAAAAACCCAGCATCCAACATAACCAGACTTACAAGGTCAAATTCTTATTTCCTCTCTACTTTGAAGGGAACCTACCAGTGAATTTCACACTGACTGCAGTCAGTTTGCAAGTGGATATTCTTTCAATAGAAATGCATAAAAGCATGTCACTGGATGACTGCAACCAAAAGAAAGTGGTGCTATGCTCTTTCTTGCTGAGTTTATATGCCCTTCCTCCTCTGGCCTGTCTGATGCCAAATGCCAAGAACCTCACAGAATACCTGTCTATAATAGAGAGCTACTGCCTCTAAAGTAGCTACTGTTACTTTTCTTCTTGTTTTTCATGCACCTTTTATAAAAGATCATTCTACATGAGAGTAGACCAGACTGGTGGCTTAGAACTAAATCTAATACATCTAATACATCTAACACATTCTAGTACTTCAAAGATTGAATCTTAAAGCTGTGCGCTCTGCTGCTGCAGTGCCAGAAATAGTAGGACAGTAGAAATCAAGCACCATGGTAGTATTTCTCTTTTATATTTATTGATTTATGCCCTTTTTAAGGCATTACGTAATTCTCTGAAATGAGGCAGCCTCGTTGCAGACATAAGAACAGGGAATGAAGGGTCAAATGGTATGCTGATGCTGAAGTTAATAGGTAACACCACAACACAGGTAAAATAACCTAAGCAGGCTTTACACCAGCTTCTTCAGGTGCCAAGAAAAATGTAGTCCTAAATGAAAGATGAAGAGCTAAGATTTTAGCTTATATTGTCCAGTCTTTCCAAGGTCTCTCCATAGCTTCTCATAGCTAATCCTATTGTAGTCAATGCTGCTGTGGTTTGCTTATTGTTAAAGCTACTTCTTGAGTCCTGACAGTGCCACAGTTACACCTTTGCTTGCAGAAGAGAGATATTCAAAGCTTCTGATCTTGATTTGATCCTGACTGGTTCTGTTACTTGAGAAAGACTCAGTGTCTTCTTTCACCTCATCATTGAGGATGATGCAGTTTCCCATCATTAGTAATACAATTTAGATGTAAATAGTAATTATCAGTATTTTTATTCCTCTGGAATCTCCATCTATAAATTTCTAGATCAGTAATGATTATGAAGCCTATGCCAAGACTTCCATAAAATAAGGTTGCTTTTATTTTAGAAAATGCAAACTGTAATGTAGGGACTTGCTAAAAACACATTAGAGAGCAGTAGAGAAGAAATTAGGAAACCAGTTCCTTATTTGAGAGTCTTTAGTCGCAGGTTGTAATCACTGATAATCTTTCTGCTGTTTGGAGTTCAGTGCTCTTTCCTAAATAATAGTACTTAGTACAAATCCATGAATAAATAGTGTACTTAAACGTGTTTTCCAGAATCATGTGAACTGTGTTATGCAAATGAAGACTTATCCCTACCATAAGAGCCATAACAATTTAGTGCCTTCTACTCTTTTGCCTTCAACAGAAAAAAAGACTGTGCTGAGGTACCCTGATTTTTTAACAGTGCGATTCTGTCGTGGGTGAATGTTTTTAACTCCAGAAGAAGGCAGGAGGGACTGAGCACTGACATTCTGGATGACAACCCAGCCAGTTCTGTATTACCATTTTTCATACAAACAAGCAGCCTTCTAATCAGAATTAGCTAATGATTTAAGAGAAATGAAAGGTGGTTTAATGTAAAAAAACTCAAACAACAGGGTAAATATTGGATACTGCTGTACAAAGCCAAGAAGATGAGTGATTTAATACTTATTTAATTGATAATAAGATTAAAAGAAATACGTAAGAACTTACCTGTACAAGTTGGACAGATGCCGCATCCAGAATAGTCTGAAATCTTCTATATTTTGCCCAATAATGATTGTTTATACCATAATAGTTGTAAATATAACATATATTCAGGACTTGATTGGACTTCTGTTTCTTGAATTTTTTCTCTTTTTCTTGCCTTTTGCCTTCTCACTTTCCCCCTTTCTTCCTTTCTTTCTACTGCTTTGTTTGTATCTTGTAACTAAGCACTGTGTGGTCTGGCAAGTGGCTAAGCAAGTAAACAGTGAGGTTCCTTCTCTTACGTGCAAGCCAAACCTAGCAGCTCCTGGTTTGAAGTTGAGGGCAATGTCATGTCTGCTAAGGCTGTTTACACTCCTTCCTTTTTTTTTTTCTTTTTTTTTTTTTTTTTTTTTTTTTTTTTTCTTGTTTTTTTCCCCTTTTTTTTTTTTTTTTTTTTTCCTGGTAGTTCACCCGCCAGGTAACAAGAGTCAGCTTTTAGGAAGTGGCTCAGTATAAATCTCCGGGTCGGCGACTTACACGGACTCAATTGGATTACCTGACGCACACGGGAGCATTAGGTCTAAACCCCCCTAGACTGATGTCACTTTCAGCCCCTGGCCAATCCAGGGAGCAACAGTGCAACCAAAGCAGAGACTGATGGTCTGAGGGGTGAGTCTGTCTTTTATGGGCAACAAAATCCTTCAGACTCTACAAACAATGCAGATCAGATTTTGATGAGTCTATCTGGGAGGAAAATAAACCAACCCAAACCTGGAAGAAGGAAATTTGATCATTTTTAAATATTGTCTAGTCTGATTTTTTTTGTTAATTATAGCAGGGTGCAGCTGTGCTCAGAGCAGGGCAGAGGGAGCACTTGGGATGCTGCAGGGCAACTGTGGGCTGGGCATAAGTGGAGCAATCAAAACCTTAGTAAAACAAAAGGAAGTTCTATTAGACTTATTCAGTAAGCTCTTCAGATTAGCTGTTCCTCCATTTTCCCCAGCTTTGTTTCTCTTTAATTCTATTTTTTTAGTTTTTGTGTAAGTCCACAAATCTGCATTTATTTAGTCTTTCTCCCTGTATTTTGTACCTGAGCTATGGGATTTACAAATGCGTTTTCGTCTACAATCCTTATGGCAATACCTCACAGATGACTGTAGGGTAGATTTCTCTCTTCATGTCAAAATGAAAATCTTGGATTTCTTTCATTGCCTGACTTCATGCTACTTGTCATTTAAGTTCAATGTGGAAAAAAAACCCCAAACCAGCCTCATATTTGCTTTTTATTTCCGCAGTCACTGTGAATGTTGCCACTGTTGTCCCTAGCCCACACTCTGGATTTCGCATTCAGTTCGCTCAACCTGTCCACTGCATCGGAGTGCAGTGACATGTGCGCTTGAGGAAAATATACAAGCTATGGTCTTCGTTATTTATCTTTAAAGAAAATTTATTCAGGTTTTCATCATCTCAATTGCTGTAAATCCCTCTCTTTTGACACTTGGAAATGCAATATTGCCTTATCCAAAATGTCACAGAAAACATATATTTTGCTGAATTCTCACACTGGATACATCATCCATCCTTTCATATCCTTCTCTGGTCCCTTAGTTTGTAGCAGCAAAATAGAACTAGTTTTTTATGAATTCTGGCTTGGTTCAGAAGTCATAAATCTGATCTGACAGGCAGTCTGACAGGACTGCAGGCAGGAATAAAACTAGATAGAAAGGTCTCATGTCTGAGATGGCCCAAACAGAACATGCTGGAGTTGGCAAACCAACATTTGTTGATAAACCTTACCAACAGGGCAAAAGAAATTATTTATTGCCTTCTCCTGTGATCATTGGACTGATACTGCTCTTCATTTTTTGAATTTGTAGATCCAAATACCAACAGATCAGCAAAAAGGCTGTTAATGAGAAAAGTAAAATCTGAGCATTGATGCAGCTCAGGAAGTATTTTGCTTGATCATCTGATACAGTCACACTAGCAGGACAAAAGCAACACAGAAGTTTGTCGCTGCTCCTTCCCCAGGTAATGAGTGGGGAGGAGATAGGAAGTTATTTATAGTGCTGCATTTGTAGCTACTTGTAGCTATTTGTAGATTTGATTTAAGTAGGTGTGTGTATAATGCTGTTTGTGGAGTTAACGGGGTATGTGGCTTGTTGAATCACTTTGCTAGAAATAATGTGTTGTGTGAACCTGCTCCCATTAAATCAGGTAGAAATGTTGATTTGATTAACTATTCAAAGTTCATAAAGACTTTATGCTGTATTGCTTTAAGAAAAGACTTGATTCTTCTTATGAAAACATGCAATTGCAAACCTGTGGCAGTTCTGTTGGTGTAAGCAGCAGTTCCAGATTTTTGAGATCAAATGCTCACCCATGGTTTCCTTCTTTATTCTAAATAGGCATTGAAAACACCCATTTTAGAAAATTATTCACAACCTACTGCTTTGAACTAAAGTAGCATTTCAGATTCATAAACTCAAAACATGCAGTATGAGAGCTTCAGCTGAATTCCTTCTGTTCATCTATTGAATCCTCACTGTGTACAGGTGTCATGTATGTAATTGCAGCAAAGTTTATGTAACTAGATCACTATGAAAGAAGGTTAACAAGATGAAAGTCTATTTACCCCAGTGAAGGAACTGCTGGATGGAGGCTTAGGATCTCCCTTATGTTCCTTCCAGCTTTCTGAGAACTGGCAATGGCTAGAATCCAATTATTCTCTGACATTAATGCCTTTTTATCCCACAGAAGCTGAAGTGTGGGAAGCTCTTAAAGTTTACATAAAGGTGAAGATTACTATTTACTTCTCAGCTGATGGTGGTACAAGCAAGCTGTCAAAACTACAACCACAGCTCAGACCTGGGGTTTCTGTTAAACAGAGAAGACTTACAGTGCTTCTGTTAAGTTTTAGCTAGTTTTAGTTTAGAGTCTGATGGAATGGATCATAAACTGCTCGAGCTGTCAGAGCTAAATGGAGGTCACCTGAGCTTTCAAAAAAATCAGGGAATCTCCCTTTTTCTTTTAGATATGCTTAAGCTATACAACAGGACCTAACCAATTCTGATAGTGAACTTCCATGCATCATCCCTATGCCCAGCAGATGTGCAAATTACAGTTTTATTTCCATCATGGTTTCTAAGCAGATTGGAATTTGTCCAGTCATCTATATTTAGCTTAGCAAAGTAATACAGGGATGTGAGTCTGTGCTCTTGTTCTGGTCCTTGCTGTCAGCAGTGCTTCACAGCAGTATCTTCAGGGGAATCACATCTGATTTGTGTGACCCTAAGCTCAGTTAAAAAAAAAAACAAAAAAAAAAACAAACAGACAAGAGGTCAGTATCTGAACAGCATGTTTCCCTTTAATAAATAGTTCCTAAGATAATTAAAAAATACCACTACACTGTGGGTGAAGGTGTATTGGAGTTTTTTTCTAAGTCTGTGTTTGAAGAGTGCAGGAAGGCAGCGTAACTCTTATTGTCACTCATGACAGTAATCAATTTTCCTTAAGAACAATAGCTGGCAAAGTCTGGTTCAGATCTCTGAGAGTTTCTAAATCTTTAGAAAGTTCTATGAATGGATGAGACCCAATTAGAACACCACTTTCAATTCAGTATGTTTAATTTGCTTTTGCTTCTTACACTGCTTTTGAGATGCAATGTGAGGCAAGAAAACATTATTGAACAAGTAGCTCATGTTTGTGACACCTGATTACAGCTCTGCTGATCCCAGAAGTAATTCAGTGAGAGGCTAGTATTCCTACAATACATTGTCCCATGCATCCATTTAGGATACATGAAGAGAGGCCATTAAATGATTACTATTTAATGCCAAATGCTCTCAGACTGTAATGGAACCACTTTCTAAATTATAAAAGTTCAGGCCATTAATCTGACAAAAAGCAGACTGAAACTTTAAATGTTTCTGGGATATGGTGATGGAATTCCATGTATATACTCAACATATAGTTTCATGAAAAATTGCCATTTTACCTAGCAAGGACATGGGTGCTGGTTGTAAGGGGGGGAAAAAAAAAAAATATTTTTTTCTATCTTGGAATAGAGATCTTGTATTTGTTATGCTCTTGTCACCACAATGAAACCAGAGTACACTAACATATACTTGTGTATATTAGATTAACACTTTCCTTACAGAGTGAAAATAATTTTTCTTTACTATAGCTGAAGTGATCAAAAGATCACTTCATTTGAAAATCCTCAAATGAGTGTTCCTATGTTGTCTCCGGGTACTATTCCATAAGGCAGAGATGTGTGCAGGCATCAAACTAGCATAAAGGGGTACAGTTTTACCCACAGGGGATCATTGCTATTGAAGTTACCCTCCTTATTCTGCCTAATGTGGTTCACTGAGTGCTAAGCAAGGTACTGTGCAGTATAGACTTGTTCTGAATCCTGGAAATGCTTTTTGCTCTTGAATTATTCTCAGAAAACCAAATACTAAGTCTTCATTGATAAGGGTGCAGGAAGGGATGTCAGTATGTAACTTAGAAAGGTAATGCCAAACCCCAAGAACTTTTCTCGAATTTGCCTATGAAAAGTTTCCATTGAAGAGTAGTATAAGTAAAGAATACACTATGGTGTGTTAATATCAGTGTGCAGAAATACGAGGTATGTGACACCAGAAACATTGTTTTCTAAGAGTTAAACCACACTTCCCTCCACAAACAATTTCCAGTTGGCTGAGTATGTCTAATGATTGCACATACTTTGCTGCCTGTTTACTCAGTGTAACAATTAATATAAATTGGCTGTACGTGGAATCATGGCAGCTCCGGAACAACTTTTCAGGAACAGCAAAAAAAGGGGTTAATAGCATTAATGATATTTGAGATAACAACATTTCTTGACTAGATGTGCAAAAATGTCTGAGCTTCAGTATCTGTTAGCCCGGAGCATGGCCCCACCTTCCTGTTCTTGTCGATAACCTGTCGCATGGTGCCCCACGGTGGCTGCTTGCCCCCTGTTACATTTGCTCAAGCCAGTAAATGCTCCATTCAGTTTGGTTACTACTAAACAAAAATATTTGCCTCAGTTCATCATTATTTGCTAGTAGTCAGAATTCAAGTGTATAACTGCATTTTGCAACTACTGTATAAAGATGGAATACAGGTCCCCCAACCTGCTCACTTGGAGTTAATTTCATAATGCTTTGCAAGATATAATTATTTTTTTAAAATCTAGCTGTTACAATCTTTATTTCATTAGATTATTTTCATTATTAAAAGGAAATATTTTAAGATCAGCTGTATTTATCAACAATTATTATGTGTGCCTTTTCTTTGTACAGCTTTTTAGGCTGTAATATGTCTAGTATTGGGGTTTGGTTGTAATAATTTGCTAGCAAATTTCCATTTCACTTTCTTATACGAAATGCAGATTCTTTGTCACAACCAATGGTGAAAAAAATATTTCAGAAAGATATTATTACCAAAATGCTTTATTTATTTCTATTTGTATTACTTCTGGAATTTTCTAAAGACTTTCGCAGTCTATACTGTCTTTCCACATACATTCATCTCCCTTAGCAAACAATATTTATCAATCTGTTTTCACAAGAGGATACGGATGTTGATCACGGCTGTGGCTTCTCAAGCCTTAGCTTGGAAAAACTGGGCCCCCTGAGTACCCCCAATTCCTATTGATCTCTTCTTGATGAAGTAATTAGTGACGCGAGGAGAGGGTTTGTTAATTTCGTCATAAGCTTTTGGTTGGCTCCTCATCCATTTGCAGGCAGAACTCTATGCACTTTGGCTGGTCACTGACACAGAGGGTAACACCCTCTCCTGGTCTCCTCTGCCTGTCCTTCCTGAAGAACCTGTATCCTTCCATTTCAAACTCCCATCACAGAACTATCCTGCCATGTCTCTGTGCAGGCACGTGCACATCTGTAACTCCTCTTGGTTATTCCTCATGTGCTTGCATAAAGACATTTATCCTGGGCCCCCAAAGATGCCAACTTTCTCGCTGGAGTGGCTGGAATTCCTTTGTGCTCTCTTCAGGTGCTCTCCTGCTGACCTGTGACCCGTCTCCAGGCTCAGGTGCTCTTGCTGGTGCTGGCATCAAACTGGTAGGAGTAGGATGGATTGAGGTTCCACTTCCCCGTGAGTTTACAGCCCTCTTCACCACCTTGTCAAGCCTATTGAAGATGCTCTTCCCCTTCTCTGACGGATGGGTCCAATCAGCTCTCAGCAGACCAGGTTTCCCAAAGCGAGTCCCATGTTCAAAGATGCCAAACCTCTGGCTGTGGCACCAGTCCTGTAGCCATTTGTTGATTTGTTAGATGTGAGTGGCTCTTTCAAACACCTTTTTTTTGACATAGAGGACCGATGAAAAATCTGCTTGTGCTCCAGAGTCCCTTAATGCTGCTCCCAGGGCTCTGTAATACCTCTCCATACTCCTCAGACTGTTCCTAGCTGTACCAGAGATGCCCACATGAAAACCAGCAGCAGGTAACAGCCATTGGACAGTACAAGGCTTGGCAGTCTCTCGGTGACATTCCTGGGAAGCAGAACACCTCTCTAGAGAGCATCTCAGGTCAGCAAACGCGTGCCTCCGTACCTCCAGAAGAGAGTCATCTACTGCTGTCACCCGTCACTTTTCTTGGGAGCACTGGTTGTTGTTCAGGGAGCAGATGGAGCTGCCTCACCCAGCTCTAGCACTTCTGATGTAACAAGGTCTTTCCTCCTCAGTCTGCAGAGCAGTGAAGTGGTTCAGCAAGGGCACATGCCTAGGGTATCTTGTTTCTATTTTCAGCTTGTCTAAAAGTGACTGTAGGCAAAAACAGCTGTTGTGGTTTAAGCCATTACCACCTTGTGTCTGTTCACTACAGTCCCACTCACCTGAGCTGCTCTGTGTATTATGCTTATCCATTTTGGTGCAAAAATAAATCACTGCTTTTTACTATGGACTCTTTTTGAACAAAAATGACTACTGCCTCTATCTTTTGACCTGTTATTTTATGTTATAGAATCTCATTTTTGACATTTTGATTTTTGTACATCAAAATTTGTGTCAGACATTCAGATCTATTTCCTTGTCTCCAGAGATTTCAGTCTGAATGTTTTGCTTTGCAGTTTATAAACATCAATATGCTAAAACTTTGTTTACTACCCTGAGTATGGTAATTGACAAGTTAATGAAAGTATTAAAAAAAGACAAAACTGCATTTTTATGCAATTGCATGACTATTGAATCCAAACACTTTAATGTTAATAAACATACTTGTATACCAGTGCATGGGAGTGAGAAAGTTTGAAGTATTTTGGCATTATTCAGATTTTACTGACACTTTTAAAATCCAAATATTTATTAAACACTCAACAACTGCTTATTTTAAAGCAGCAGTCCAAGACTACTGTTACATGAACACTGAAACGAGGAGGGTAAGAGAATGATTAATGATTACATGCAGGCAGAGGTTGATTTTCATGCTCCAGATTGTTCATTAATTTAATTTTGGAGTTTCTATTACTAAATAAAACTGCTCATCAGATTCTTCTCATATATAAAATTTCATATTTATTTTGAAAAGGAAGATCCAAGTTCTGAGGTTGGTGATTCCCATTATTTTTCCTTATCAGCTTTCAGATTTTCTCACTGGTTACTATGCACCTTGTCAAACCCATCACCGAAAGTCCTGTCAGGTTTATGTCGTTCTGCAGCCTCACAGCAGGGCCGGTTTGTGCTGGAAAGACTTTGCCCCTGCAGGTAACTACACTTTCTTCCCCAGTCTTCTCTCTTTATATTGTTCTGCAAAACTTTTTTCCCTTTCTGCTACTGATTCTCTATGAAGAAAAATGAATCTTCTGTCTGGCTGTCTGTATGTTCTGTCCTAATGAATCCATGCTCCTGCTCTCAGCTGTATCCTTCTAATCTGCTGAGAGGTCCAGAGAAAAACGTTGGCTTTGCTGAAGCCTGTTTCAGAATATCTGTTTACTTTCATGATTATCAGGAATTTAGTTTTGTATTTTCCTGGATATCAGTGAGGACAATCCAGAAAACAGTTCCACCCAGACATATGTAAAAGTGAAGTGTAGCCATAATATTTATAAGAAAATATTTCTGCAATACTTGACAGCAATACTATAGTGATGTTCAATGCCATTCTCAAAGTTTCATTTTCTTATATAGGGACTTGTTTTGAATATTGATTTGAATTGATTATACACACAATCAAATAAGCTTTTGTCCTTATTTAAAGAGTTACTATTTCAATGTCTTGCAAATTTTGCATAACGTACAGGAACTTTATAGCCTATCTATCACATTGTCTTTATTTTTAAAGCAATTCTACTGGTAAACAGCAAATTTATGGTATTAAATTCTTCCTTTCAGAGTTTTCCTTCACAAAATCTTTATATATTTTCCAGCCCCTATTATCATGCTTTGCAACAAAACCAATCTGATCTTTTTGTATAATTTCTGCGTCATTATTTCTGTTGCTTATCAGCTTTACATTCAAGATGGCAATAGATGCTGATTTTATACAAGGTTGTAAGGACTAGTTTTAAAAAGTCACTCAGAAATACATCTGTTTCCAAAAGCATTAACTTTGTAAACTATAACATCTAAAAGAGAATTTGAATATACCTTCAAGAAAAAAAGAAATGTGACAAACCTGGATCCTCAGCAAAACACCGTATTATATCTTAAAGGGACTGTTGCCCATCAATTGCAAATCTCAATGCAATCCTACTTCAGATGGGATGATCAGGAACAATGACTCTCCCAAAAACATTAGGAGTAACATCAGTTCTGTAAGACCATGGGACTTGTTGCAAATAACTGAACTGGCTGAACATGATGTCAACCCCACCTGTTTCTTATTGTGCAGAGACCAGAGGTTAACAGTGGAAGTCTACGTGCCAACAGAAATAAACATCTGAAGGTGTCATGGCCTGCATCAGCCCAAATCAGCAGGCTGTTTTAATTACCTGGCCACAATGAATATGACCTATCCAGATGAAGTTTTGCCTGCAGTGTGTTTTGGGGATTTATATTGCCCCTTCTTCCTTCTGAGCTTTGCCTATGGCTTATGTAAACATGGAAGGGAATGCAATACCGGGCTCTGATCTAACACAATGCAATAAGAAAAAGCCTCAAAGCTAAAAGCTGGTTAATTCTGTTTGGGGGCTGTCCCACAGAAATGACCAGAGGTAATGTGGGAGGTGTGTCTTAAAAACACAGAGCCCAGAGGCACCTAAAGTGGACCGGTGGCGGAGGCTGAGCAGTTTTTGTTTTGTTGGGTTGGTTTTTTTTGTGCAGATATTAAGGAGGCATCACAGACAGATGTCTGTGGTAATCTGTAAAAGAAGCACTTTAACATTTGGAAATTGCTTAAATTAAGTGACAATTTTAAAGGCAGCATGCAGAGGTCTCATTAAAATGCACATATGAATAGTGTATGGACACAGTTATGGTGGTGAAGCTTTTAACACCAAGACAGTAGGCAAAACAGGAATATTCTAAAGCACTACCTTTACCAAGTCAAAGTCTATGCTTATTAAAGAGGGATAAAAGCTGTTATCAACAAAAATCTTGACAGAATCTTTGGCGTCTTCAACAATGTGACACAGGCCACATGTTTGACAGTGAATTAAATGGGAAGTGTCCATTTCCACAATACCCTGCGCCTAACTGGCAGATTTTGTGTCTTTTTAAATACTGCTCATTGGGCTTTTTTTTGTAGTAAAAATATACAAAGGCTTGCTGCACGGTGCTGAGTGGCCTCCTTTTGTCTCTAAGCAGGGACATTTCTGGAGGAAAAAAAAAAAGAAAAAGACAACGATATACCAAGGAAAATATTTAAAGTCTACAGAGAGAGTACTCATGTCAGGTGCCAGGAACCAAAGGTAATGGTAATGTAAACCTCAAAATCTTATAAAGAGGTACTAAAGATTTAGAGGAAAAACAGCACCAAAACAGACACAGAACAAGAAAATGTTACACCACTTCAGATGCCCAACGATGAGATAAAGCACTGCCATGCCAGGCGTGCAGTGGGAAGCCTGGAGCTGCCAAGGCCGTGAAAGATGTCTGGGAGCAGCACCGACGCCAGGGTGCGATGGAGGGTGCGAGCGCACTGGCAGAGAGCGCCAAGGCAAAGGCCTGAAAACATGCAAATATTTCATGAAAGCCCCAGCAGGAACAGAAGTCTGGCTACCGGGCGTAATCCAGGAAAGGAACTGCTCCAGGGGAAAGGGCGCGGAGGAGGCAGAGCGATGCTGGTTCCAAGAAAGGATGCGCGGGCCCGGGGCAGCCGCGGCCCCGCAGCCCCGACAGGGACGGGGTGGGAGCCGGGCGGGCCAGGGGCAATGGGAACTGGGCGGTG